>VZTZ01000574.1:1321395-1381477 GCA_013400955.1 Drymodes brunneopygia
AAAAAAAAGGAATGGAAGTTAAGGGGATGCAAAAAACACATCCCCTTCACTCAGCCCTGTGGAAAGCCTGAGCAGGCTGTTCTCTGCTGAAGCTGCTGCTGAGGAGCAGTAACACATCTGTCTACTTTACACAATTTTACACTTTTGCAGCCCCCCATACCACAGTATCCAAGTATATGCCATGCTCACAGTGTGCCTGTGAGGCAGGAACATCCTGGTCTCTCCATTTTCCAGACAGAAGCAAAAGAGTAAGTGATTTGTTCAAAGTCACATGGGAAATCTGTGAGAAACAAGGAATTAAACCCAAAGCTCTTCAATCTTACTTCATCTCTGACTGCACTCATGTACAGTGCAGAGCTAAGCACACATGGGTTAACAGCACATTGCCTTACGCTTCCTCTGGTCTTTAATGAAAAGTGGTTTTAGCAACGTTATTTCCTATGAGATTTAATAAAATTACACCAGACTTATCTGGTTCCCTAATAATCTAATAAGAGGAATATTATTAATTACCAATGCCATGAATTTTATGTCGTTTACAAGAGTAAACTGAGCACTGAAAAGGATATGGAGTTTCAGCAATATCATAATGACAAACTCCAACTTTGATTTGCCTTTGAACCAAAGAGGAAAACCAAGTTCAAATGTAACAGAGATGTGAGTTTAAACATCCTTGGAATGCCACTAACACATGTCAGCATTTCTGCTTCCACTGCAACAGCTCTGTTAGGGAAGACGCCTGCCTTCTGTTGCCAACGATGTTGTCTGAATACTAAAAATGCAGAATGAGAAGATGGCCTGATACAGCCCATTCTTGTGACATTCACATTTCATCCAGATAATACTGCTCCTTCCATTGATGTGGGGGCTTCTAACAGAGATGGCAAGGAAAGGTACATAATATCAGCTGCTGAGGTGAGTCAGATAACTGCCATTTCAGTCGTACAAAGGACTGCCTTGAACATGAATGTAGCAAGCACAAAAGCAGCACATCACAGGCTCCACTTCCATACGCTGGGTGAGGCCAGGCTACAAGGCCAGCAACAGCATCACTTAAATTGATTGTGGAGCTGAAATATCAAAGACTTGCTCAGTTTGTTTTAAAGGCCTCCTTTATCTTCCACTATATTATAAAAATAATTTCTGTTAGGAATGTATATGAAATATTAGAGCTAAGTTGGAGACAAAGGGAGAGATCATAGGAATTGCAGTAATTTACAACTGCAAATATAAATCTGGTTGTCCTGATTCTCATATCATCAGCTGAGACTCAGACAGAGGAGTGGGTCTGACCCTAACACTGACACATTTCCAGCAGCCTCATAGTGTCTGATATCTCTGGATCTGCCAGCTGATTCCATCCTTAGTGTGAGTGCTCCCAGGACAGGGATCTTACAGGGATACCTCCCTCTAGAAAGAGGGAATGGTAAATCAATAATACAAAAGTTTCTTTCCAATTCAACCATGGGAATAGAACCCAGCAACAATAGGCTGAGGCAGCTACTCCTGGCCAGCCAGGAATGCTTCATACCCACACACAAGGGCTTATGCAAGAAAATATTTCTTCTTGGAGACAGTACCATCAGTGGAAGTAAGGACTCTTGGAAAAAAAATCTCTTGGATAAAAGTCCCACTCATTGGCAGACTAAATAAAATTATTATATTTAAAAGTATTAAAAATATGCCAGTATTTTAGGGCATGCTTGTGTGCATGTGCAAAGTCTTGCTGTGATTTTTTTAGCATAGGGTTCTCCCTATTTAAAGTTTTACTAAGTTTTCCTGCAGTTTTCAAAAAGTTTCCTCAGAGCTGCTGCAACTCTGACTGGTTGGACTGTGCTGGGTCACCCACCTAGAAAAGTTTCACAGCCATAAATTCAACACAGCCCTGATGACAGTCAAGGAGGTTTTGAATTCTGCCCAGCCTCCTGTCCATCTCCAGCAGCACAGCAGGGAAATTCTGGGATTGCCAGGATATTCCCTCCTCAAGGGCTGCTCCAGCATCTCCAGAGCAGGTGAGTGCCTCCCCCTGACAGCAGTAGAGAAGATGGAACCTGACACAGAAAAAGTAACCAGGTCCAGTAGTGATGCAAGCTTGTCCTCGAGAACCAAGGAGCGTACACAGTAATTTGATTATCTAAAATGTATCACAGCAACTTCTCAGAATTTTCAGTGAAAACAAGCTCAATAAACCTATCTGAGAAAATTGTGCAAATATTTAAGGGCAGCTAAAATGATAATGCCCGTAGAACAAAGACATTTCCCAAATTTTATTTGCCCATGCACTTCTACTTAGTTGAGAATCTTCTAATATCTATCAACATGTGAAAATATGCTTTACACTGAAAGCAAAATCAAAGTAAACACTTGGTGTGTAAAAGGCCATCACTAAACTTTTAAAAAGCCTTGATAAAAACAGTTATATCAGGTTATTTAAGAAAAAAAGTCATAGTCTTTGAAAAACAAGGTAGAGATATCCCTACAATACAAGCAAGAATTAACCATAGGGGCATTATAGTTAATAAAGAGAAGTTATTATTCATTGATATTGATTAAATACAAAATGTATCTATTAGAGCTCTATTAGGCAGGCTGTGACCACCATAAACACACTATTATCTGCTAAATATAAACCTTATTAGAAGAGTTTCCTACAAACAGTCCTAGAGGTAAATTTAATTTTCCTTCAATTATCTTAGGCATGAAGTTGAGAGTTCAGAGATATTTTCAATAGAAAACACTGTTTTAAATTCTCCAGCCGTTCCACACAGATATTCATTTTTAAACTGCTATTTTCACTGTCCTTGCCTTTAAATAAGTTTATCTTTTTATAACTAAAAGACTTTTGACCCAACCAGCCAGCTCTCCACTCTTCAGAGTGTACAAAAATGAGGCCTTTATAGCTCCCACCATGGTGATCCTGTAGGACATGGCATATCTCAATAACTCAGCCTTAGAGTTTTAGTTATGACCTATTCCAAGAAATCAAACTGATTTATTCCAGGAAATCAAACTGGGATTTCATCTGTCCTTACCATAAATGGCTATTTTGCCATCTATGTGTACAAAAGAGCTGGTTTGTGTGTATAATTCAGACACAGGAAGGAGTCACACGCCCTACACACACATTTACACACCCACATTTATTACAGCAGCTACAGAGAGGCCCAAGGGCTGAGCTCCAGCTGGGTTTGTGCCCGTAGCACCCATGGGTGGCTCTCTCTGAGGGCTGATTTGGGTGGGATGGTGGCTCCCAACCGAACGAGGAGGGATTGATCGATGCGTCACCGTTCTCCCCCGTTCTGAGCTGATCTGAATTTGGAGAGCAGCCAAGCCAAGGGAGCTGGTGGCACTTGGATGACTAACCAAGAGTGGCCAGGGTCAAGTGCTCAGAGAGGAGCAGCTGCAGGTCCACCCCACCAGGAACATCAGCTCTCAGCAGGGTGAGAGCTGTTAAAAGCCTTGATATGGTACCAAAGTGGAGAATGCTCAAATGTTCTTGGGAATGGCTGCTCAGGCTGACACACAGTCACAAAGAGAGTTCCAGCTGTCCAAGGAAGATGTTTGTCAAGGGTTTTCTGGCAAAAAGAGGAGGATAAGAAAGAGCCGATTGTTCAAGCTGAAGCCACAAAAAGTCAGATTAGAAATAGGCACATGCTATTAGCAGTGAGGTTAATTAATCATGGGAGAAACTTATTCATTTTGTGGTGGATTTCCCAACACTGGGTAATTTAAAAACCAATATGCATCATTTTTCTGAAGCATATGGTCTTGTTCCAACAATAAGAATAATCCAAGTTAGTGGATATGAAGTAAAATAGAAGAGAGTTGCATGACCTCTCTTATACAGGAGACTAAACTTGCTGATCCAAGCAGCCATTCTTAATTTAAACTTTGTGGGAAAAGGGATGGTTTCACAATGTGCAATTAATCAGCATCTGTTTACTGAATTGACATGAAACATTTCTATACAAGATACCATAAAATAATGTTACTGAATTAAACTCATTGTTTTCCATAAAGCAAGTTTGATTTTACTAAAATGTATTGGATTTTTCTTCATGAAACTTCAAAGAAACTGAAGAAAGTTCATAAAACAAGGAAATTTTCCCCATCAGGTAAGTGGTAAATTTTCAGCAGGACAATACAAGACATTTAAAAAAAATTAGATAATTTCTTTTAAAAGGTTATATTTTACCAGAGAAAAGTATGAATGAATAATGGAGCAATACTTGATTAAATCCAGTAGAATAAAAAGCAGTAGAATGGGCAACATAATATATGCAGGATTAGAGCATCTGTATGCCACCTTGTAATAAATATGGCAGGAATAAAACATTAAGCAGGAAAAGGAACTGGGTGAGGAAGTGTGAAAGACAATCAGGGATAGATTTTTTTGAGAGTTATAGTGTGTATAAAACATGGGCTCTGCTGGGGGACAGAAGAGATTCAGACTGGAATTACGTGCAGAGGAAATTACCGAAGGCAGGAAAGGCTGCAGCCTAAGTGCTCAAGACAGGTGAGATGTTATCGAGCAGATAAAGCAAAGGAGATGGGTGAAAGGCACTGCAAGACATCTGAGAGGGTGACACCATTGTTTGCTGCAAGGGTTGGTGACACAGGAAAGGAGGCAGCAGGGCTACCACTACATTACTGTGCCCTAATTTTCAGTAGGTTTGTTTGGTTTGTGAGAGAAAGAAAATAGCTCTTGAACAATTAATTTTTCATTATATCAATCAAATGGCACAGTCCATGGAGAGGTAATTTGATAGATCTTTTAGTGACACTCAGCTGTTCTGACTCTGCCCTCCCACAGGAGCACCCACTCTGGTTTTCACGTGGCTGCCACACAACACCAAACACTGAAAAATCTGGTCCCCAGTTTTGATGAGCTCTACTCAGCCAATAACCACAGCTGTGGAGGGAGAGCACAGGAGATGCACCCAAAACTGTCCTGCTGCAACTCACTCTGCAATGTGGAAAATAACATTTCCATTCACCAGCTAAGGTATCTGCCCAGGGGAAAACGCATTGCTTCATGGAGAAGGATGAAGTATTTTACCTCTTCCCTAGGAGAAGGGAAAGAATCTGGATTCAATCCTGTGCCTGAAGCAGCAATTGTACTGGGACAGACTGTGCAGTTAGAGCCTGGTCCTACCCATTGGCAAAAGAAATAGATTTTTCATTTAAAAAAAAAAAGAGATACTTGTTAAATTTTTTAGCTTCTTACTAAATACACTCCACTTGTCTGAACAATAAAATTTAGTAAGTTACCACTAGCCACGTTATCTGAACAGTTTAATTTTATGCCACAAGAAACACTTGCATCTGCTGATTAAGATCTGTGATTTCCATTTAGCACCTCATGAAAAAGGTTACCTGGAGCTAGAAGAGAGGCAGAGAAATTCTTTTAATGAAATATTTATACGAATTAATTCAGTGGTAGTAGTAATTGTTACTGAGTTCATTCTTCAAAATTCCAATTTCAATTCACCATCCCAGTGTTTTATTACTGATTTTTTATAGAGTTTGTGCAATGAATTACAGCAAAATCTCTGCAGGACAAAGATGTGCTGTGTGAATTACTCCTCATTGTAAAAACCCAAAGTGCTCTGTTTACAGAATTGTACCTGATGTTTCCATGTGTTATCTAGAAGCCAAGTAAATCTGTGCTCTAGTCTGAAATAAGATTTCCTGGTTTAATGTAAACTTGAGTGATGATCAGTAAACACCACAGTTTTGGATAACTGAAAGACTGGAAGAAATTATAGAGCAGTTTGGGGGTTTTTAAGTGTGTTGCACATGGCGGTAACCTTCTTCAGGCAGCAACAGGCTTGTCCTTGGCAGTCCTTCCTCATCCATCCCTTCCCTTCTCCCACCAACCCTGGCACACACAAGGGCAGGAAGGACAAGGTCTGTGCAGGGAGGTGACTCAACAACCCCTGGATACCAACCCTGAGCTGCCACAGGGCCCAGGGCCAGGAGCAGCCATCAGATTTGGCTGAGCAGCAGCTTCTGCCCCACTAATGAGTCCCAGATGAACACGCTGGAGAAGGGGTGACCACCTCCACTCTGAAGTCATCTCCATCTGTGTCGAGTTTGGTGTTGTGTCTGTGAAAGTCCCCAGCCACAGCTTTTGCTCCCTCCGCCTCATCGGGGCTGGTGGTTTCTTTTATCAGTTCTGTCACTGACTCATTGTCTGACTCTGGGAAATTAATTTCGTTTTGTCTGTGCTTTAGGTTTCTCCCTTGCAAAACAGCAATAAACTGCTTTATGTGCATGTGCACACCAAACACTGCACACACTCTTACCACTCAAAGAAGGCTTTTTAGCATGTTTTGTATGTTGAGGTCAGCATTTTACAATAAACAATATTTTAAACTTCTTGGCACACATTTCCATACACTGGTAAGTTGCCCAATAGCAGCGGTCTAACCCTTCAAAAGCATCATCAGGTTCTAAGCCAAAAGAAAGGTGATTTAAACATTAGATTAAATACAAAAGTGACTATGAGGTGAGGCATATTCAGATCTAACTGATCATAGATGTAAGATTTTTATTAAATATAACATCACACTATGGAGGCATCTCCAGGCACTCTGAAGACAGAGCACCCCATTTAATCTTTCAGCTTCACATAAATAGAAATTTTATGCAAAATATTCAGAGGGAGAATTATGGTTACCACTGACTATTTCTTTTTTTAAAAAAAAGTAATTAATCCCTTTTTCAGGCTAAACATTTTCTTCATTGGTGATGCTGTTTTCCAGCTAGTACAAGAGGTTAGAGAACAGGTGCTGACTCGACTCTCACTTTTTCTTAAGATAGGGGAATAATTTAGAGGCAGTGTTTCTAAACTAATTGGTCTGATCACAGTTTCTCAATTTTTATTTCACATTTCTTGTATGTCAGATCTGAGGGTGATTATTCTGTGTTACATATGCACTTGGTGAAAAGAAACTTGATAAGTGATGCAAAAAATTCTAGACATTCCTTGATAGTGTGAATTTCAAGTCAGTTAGAAACAAGTTTTAGAAAAGTCAATAATTAATGATCCTAAGAAAGCCAGATAGCCAGGCAAACACTCAGATAATATTTGCCTATTTTATTTATTTGGGTATTTATATGATAGTGATTAACCCTGACATCATTAATCTTGAATGAGCATGGAAATATTTAATTTTCATTATTTTGCTTTCAGTGTTTGCTTTTGCTTCTGCAAACATCTCAAGACATTTAGCATCTTGCAAATGCTTTGGAAAATAATTTGTTGCTAATGACTCGGACAGATTTTTTGGTTTGTCTCCATTAATGACCGTGAACGGTGAAAGTAGAAAACAAGGGCAGCTTTCCAATGTCACTGGCAGTGCTGTGGCACCTAAAGCACCTTCCACTTGAGGTCACGTGTGGAGAGCTCATCACACCCAGCCAGGGCTGAGGAAACACTGCAATCCCAGAACAGTCTGTGAAATTCTGGCAGCCCAGCTACACAGGCCATGTCTCACGTGCAACCACCAGGTCGCTTTATCAGCCACGTGATGCTGGAACAACCTTTGAGCCTTCCATGACAGCTGATTTCCACTGGCCTTTGGTTTCAGCCCAGGATTTTTTCCTCATGATTATGACTTCAGGTATTATTAACCTTGCTGTCTGAAGTGGAGACGTCTTGTACAGTTTTCTCTCAATAGACTTGATGAGAGCCACTGAAGCCAATGGAGAAATTCCCACTGACTCTGTGCTGGATGGAAGCCAGGAAAACTGCTCTGTGCTGTTATTTTTGGTTACCATCCATGTTGCTTCACCTTTTATAAATTGCATATTATTCATTCACCCAGGAACTTCAACTACAGAATCCAGCCACACAAACAACTCCAGGTGTCCAAGAAACTCAAAGACATGAACTGACACCCTGACTTTTCACAAGACACTAAACTGCTTAAAATAAAATAAAACACAGATGCAGCAAACCTTCAGTTCTGCAGTTTTCATGAGAGCCAGTTGTTGACATGTGTATCCCTAATTGCACTGGGACTCACCTTCCTAGTGGTGTGGTAAGAAAAAAAAAATGTGTTAAATAAGGAATGCAGCTTGCAGAAATACCTTCTCATGGGACAAGGGTATAAAGGGAAAGCTGGGATCTACATGCACGCAGAGGAAGTGGAAACCAGAAAGAAAGGAATGAGAAACAGCAAAGCTGCAGTAGAGGAGCTGGAAGTGATGAATAGACAAAATTGAGAGACAATGTAGGGACTGAATGTGAACAAGTAAATGTACCTGTAAGAAAAAATGGTGTAATCACCCATTTGACCCTCATCCAAAAGTCCTTTCTTCTTCCCTTCCCAACAGGACTAGGCTTTGTGAACCCAATCTTGTTATTCTATGCAGGTTAAAAACTTTGGGAGTAGTTCAGTTGTTGCATCTCCCTGGTAAAGCTCACACACAGCTGTGTCTGGGTCCCAGCTGCATTGGATCCAGGCACATTCCACAGACCAGCCAGCTCTCCCAACATGTCTGCTGCTTACAGCAGGAAAGCTCTCTCTCTCTCCTGCTCTGAGCAGTGGCTGAATACATTTTTCCCAATGCTGGATGTCTGGGTATCCCCAACAAATGGCCATTTGACAAGAATGCTGAATCACACATGCAGAGAAACCACTGCACCAGTTCCAGTGCCCGCACACTGCTGAGGCTCTGTGCAAATGTGCAGCAGGGCTGCCCCAGCTGGGATGTGTCAGATTCACTCTGCATGGACCCATCAGCTGTGCAGTAGCCAGCTCTGAACACGATGCTTTTGGACCTGCCAGTGTTGGTAGGTACAGCTGAGCTCTGCTTGGCCCAAGGGGGCTCCAGCATTGCTTTTACCTTGGCCTTTCTGAAGCACGTGATTCTCCTCCCCAGATATACCTTGATCCCTGGTACACAAACCCTCCTGTCCTTTGCTTTGGCATTTCTGGACAAGCATTTTCTTTTTTTCTTTCAGCTGAAAACATTCCTCCTATCAACACAATAAAGCCCTCAGCGTCTGCTCCCTTTCTCAGAGATTATTTGCATTCCTGCCTAGCAGGTATCTGTGGTGCAAGACCAAGTCCTAACACACACTCTTGCAATCCAGTTTCCAGGGGAATTACCACCTTCCAAATAGGTAAAGAAAAACCTGGAAGTTTATTGAACCAACAGCTGTCCATTGCTCAGGCTGGAATAGGTTTTGATGTTTACTGACCCTCCAATACCACTGTGAAATGCACAGCCTGTGGATAATCCCACATCCACAGGGGAAAAAGTTATCAGACAGGAGCTTCATAACATCAGACAGACCTCACAGGTAAATACCATCCATGCTACCATTAAATAAAAAAACTAAATATCAGATTATCATTACTACATTATAATTCCTCCTGGCATGAGAACTGATCTTGTTCCACTTGAGACAATTTATTGAGTTTTGCTCCCGAATTCAATGAGTGGAAGCAAAAACCCAGAGAGGAAACACGATAAAAAAAGGAAGAGGAAGACGATTTACCATTGAACACACAGCAAACTCTTCGTTTTTCCTCTCTTCAAGTGTAATTATTCAGGATGGATATTTAGAAAACCTGTATGACCTCAATGAACGTTCAGACTCTCTGGGCACCAGAAGGATCCTCCTGGTGACCAACTGGAACATTCTGCCTGCTCTGTGGGTGTTTGCAGGAGTTCTGTTCCAGCCTTCTCGCCCTCCCCTCGAGACTCATCTGTCTCTGACACGAGCAACAAGGGAGATAGAGCAGCTGGGGAATCAATAGGGACAAGCTGAAAGTTATTTACAGATGTTAGCTGAGAAAATGGGAAACACACAGAGCAGGGCAGCGTGTGTGACTCTATCTCAGAGTGAGCGTTCTCCTCTATTTAGAACCCTAAAGGTTTTATACGGATTTTCAGCTTTTGCTGTGAGCAACAGCACCCAATCCCAGCAACTGCTGTCCAGATATTCTAATATTCCTGACTTGGAGATTCTAGACTCTCAAAAAAAAATGAAAGGGAAAAGCACTGTGGCACAGTTCCAATTATCTGCAGACACAAAATCTACAGCATTTTCTGCACGTCAGTTTGCCACAGCGCCACAACAATGGGTTCAGAGGAACACAGGATGTTTATGAACCTTGGCTGAGAGCAAATGAGTTACATCAGCCTTAACACTGTCTTCAGTAAACTCAACTAAATCCAAAATCTATTTTTAAATTTACTGATGATTCCGACCACATCTCTCCTTGCTTCACCCATTGCACCAGACTCCAGCCAGTCTGTGATCATTTAACCTCTCACAAATAAACAAGCAGAACTGAATCATAATTACACCAACCATCATTACCACCATCCCAGCCTGGATGTCAGATTTGGGAGCATGACACATCAATACTGCCCACAGATGTCTATTTGTTTCTAATCTTATAATTTAAATTGATCACTTGAGTAAAATTACACAGGAGCATATTGTACTTGCAGGATGAAAGAACTGAGCAGATCTATGAGTACTATATCCTTAACAAATTGCCTATCAATTAGATTTGTAACATCACACTTCTCACTACAGCCCGTAATTGAATTCACACTCTGTAAAAGCAGTCCCTGCTACCCAGTTCACAAAACCTAGTGTAATTTCTATTTTAATAGTTCTTCTCCTGCTCATAGAAAATAATTAACTCAAAAAATTATGACTCCTTACTCCAGACAGATTGAAACAGAGCAGCCTTTAAATTTATCCCCCAACTATTCAGTGTTCTATTCCAACTGCACTTTGTTCATATAGGTCATAAATCCACATGAGATGCATAGTGACCAATCTGAACAACAATTTTGACTAAAGGAGACAGTAAAAATATGAAACATGTCAGAAAAACAAATCTCAACATAACATTTCCATAGAAATAGGTCTCAATTTTAGGACAGTTGTTCAACACAGAAAATAAAATTAGAGTGTGTGCCCCTGGCACTCACCTTTCCTTTGTACAGGTGGTTGCATAACTCCATGTGAGGTTGCTGCACCAGCATCTCCATGTCATTCAAAAAAAATTTTTTGTTAAGTGTTGTGTTTCCAAGAGTGGCCTTAATTAGCCCTGTAATGCAAGAGCAGGCTCTTGCTCTCAGACTTCTATTAAGACTATAATTAATTCTACAGTTCTAAATGCTCCATAGCTATAATTTATTTATGGGTTTAACATTTTCCTCACATCTGAAATTAGATTTGCACCTCTTTTGTTTTTGCTAAATCTTCCCTTGATCCTTCTCAGTATATCTGGCTACTACACATTTTTCATTTTTATCTCCCTGACATCTTCAGAAAAGGCCTCTGGTACAGAACTTTTCTAGTCAAGTGAGCTGTGATAGTGTCACCCAGACTAAAGGTCTGTACTAGTTATTTTCTCTGAAAGGCTGACTCATTGCTATCATTTGCCTTTTCCTGTTTTAACTTGTCTTGAACAACACATTAATATTTCTATTCTCACCAGATATCACTCCTTTTCATCAGCCTTTTCTAAAAATTAGAAAAGAATGTCAGAAATGCACATTGTGCCTTCTTGAACTTTCAAAGCAAGGGAATATCAGGACCTCGGTATTTAAAAAAATCAGTAAACAATCACTGTGGTGTAATAGATTTATTTATTTTAGCCACTACTTACACTAATTATGCTAAGTGGTTTAGGACTTTGTACTCTTACAAAAAGCCAACATATCCCAACCAAGCTGCCCAGCCAGCACATCCACACACCCTGACACAGCACAAAGGCACTGCTAACCAGGATTCTCACAGGGAGATAATCCCCTCAGATAATCTACCAACAGAATGGGCCTTAACCATTTCTTTCTTAAGATTAGGAGTGTGTATGTCTGCTCAGACTCACTTGTTTTACAAATAGTTCCACAAACACAAGCATGGGAAGCACCTATTTTCCAGACATTAATTTCTGCAGCCCCTATTTACCAGGAAAGACAGAGTGGTCCAAGGGAGAACAGAACAGTTCATGAGTGGACAGATTACTTTTTCTCTTCAGTTGTGTCCCTGGCATGCTGTGTGAAACAGCACATTTAGCTTTCCCTTGGTCATTTGTGCATGGCACAGCCACAGCTGGAGATGTCAGGACCTGTCCTTACCTTATTATCTGTGTAAACTGGTTTAGTCCAGCTAGGAAATGCTGCTTGTAACCTGCATTTGCCTGACAGGCACACTAATGCTGATCCATTACTGTCTGGTCAGTTGATACTGGAAAGCTAAAACTGCCCCCACTGAAGAGAAAGAGCAAGAAACGTTATGATTTTTTTTTCCCAATAATAGGTATTACACAACTCCACCAGAAGCATTTCCTTGGAAATCTCTCTGTTGTGTCCTCACATGCTTTCTCTGTCTCAGCCAGTATTCTGCCTTTCCGAAAAATTACCTACCCAGGGACTCACACAAGCACAGCTTTTTCTGTTTCAGGGATGGAGAAGAGAGCTCTGGAAAGCCAGTGCCTGGCTGTCAGAATACCTCTCCTCCTCACCCGCTTACATCTACTGGAGAAATGATCCTCTGTGTCTTTACACATTATGGCAGGGCACAACTGACAATATTATGGGAATTAGGTATGTAGTGTAACAAGAGTTATGTTTGCTGATCATGTGTTAAGAAAACAGGAAAGTCACTTGGTTCAGTTTCAAGTGTGTAGGCAAACCAAGAACTTACTCCTGTCAAGCAACCATCCCATGAGCAGTCTGCCACGCTGGGAAACCAGGCAATGCCACAATGATCCAGAGTCTCCTTTCCAGATTTATGTCACATTTATTCTCTCAGCTCAGAAACACATTTGGTTCACAGAGAAAAAGAGACAAGGAATGGTTTTAAATGACTCATTTATACCTCATCCATACTGTGCTGCTCTGCAATGCTTCTTTTTCCTAAAAGCAGCCGCTCCATTCAACTCAGAGCCTGTTTTATTCACAGTCCTGCCAGGGCTATTTTTCCCACAGAGAGCAGAGCTCCTGGAGTCTATTTGGATATTGAATCCAAGCAGACATTTCCCTGATGAGGGAACCATGATGAAGGAGTGGGGTGGCAGGTGGATGTCAAAGAAACCCAAGGAGCTGAATGTTCACTGGGACAGGAGATGAGTTGGCTGCTCCTCAGCTACAAGACCCTGCTCATGACACAGTGGTGAGAAGAAAAGTAAACGAGAGTGTCAGAGGGAAAGGAACATGGTACTGGTGCCCCAAATTAAATGACATTATTGGCAATTTCACTGAGTGAATTGGATCAAGAAATCAATCTGATTAGGGCACAGGAGCCGCTCAGGAATCAGGGGCAGGGCTGAGCTAGTGAGCAAGGCAGCAAAAAAAGGCTCTACGATAAATTCAAAAGAAAACAGGCAGAGTGGAAAGAGTTTCTAGATGCCTGTAGAACATGTGTAGAACATGTAGTGGTGACAGTGAAAACACTGAGTCCTTTGAAATGCTGAATCACTTGTGATGGGGGAGGTGAGAGTCCATGCTACATATTCCAAAAGGTAATAGAAAAGGAACAAATAATTTTTAAAAGTAGAACCAGAATACAGGTAAATATTGGCTTCAGATAAATATGCCTATGAACAGTTTTATAGAGGAGAGCATATCTAGAGATTAAAATGCCCTTGAGTTCAGCCTTGGTTTAGGAAGTTTTAGGCAAACACACTGTGATTTCTAGATACATATCAGGTCTGTACCTGAATATCCTGCCAGAATTTCCCAACCAAATCTCTCTGCAACCGCAGCACTTGAAACAGGTGAGTTTCTACAGAATAAAAGGAGGAACAGAATAAATCCTTTCATTTTATTCATTTATTTCAACCTCACAATGTTCTTTAAACACCTATGACTGAAACTCCTCACAATCACTTAAATTCAAGTAGCAAGAAAATGATTCTTCTTCTGATTAGAAAAGCAAATAGAAGTACGTTTAAAATAATTAAATGTGAAAACATGTACTAACTATCATTATTCTTTACATGAGAAAAAAATCTGTGCCACCTGAGAACTGGTGTATCCAGCTATTCAAAATGCATCATTTATCCAAGCCAGGAATGTCAAAAATAATCTCTCCACATATTCAGCTACACAGACTTTTACATAAATCACTGAAGATATCACCCTAAGGGAACTGAGGATGAGTTGCCAATTTCATTCTGTAGACTTGCAACAAAACTCTCTCAAAACGAATTTTGTCAAATCATAAGATCAAGGGCTGTTTGGAAAAGGCACAGTATTTTGCTGAATTCTTCTCTTCCCACTTGTGTCACAAGAGATTTCCACAGCACACAAGTTAGATAAATAGCTGCACCTGAATCCAGCACTAATGCCAAAGCCTGTTGAATTAATCCAGCCCATGACAACTAAATTAAGGAATTTTGCTGTCCACAGAGTGACAGATACATGGAATCAGGAACCAGGTTATCAGTGCCACCAAACCAAAGGGAACAGGTTTTACTGCAGGCACTACAAGAAAAGCCAAACCACTCCAGCTCCCTAGTTTTAAAGGGTGGATTCTCAGGATGCTGAGTAACTCATTAGTGCCAGAACAAGCAGCCCAAGAGAAACTCCCCATGTTAAGGAACAGGACTGGAGAATTTACCAGAGAGCACTGGGGAGTGAGGAACAGGCACTCAGCAAAGGCTCCCAAACAAATGCCACTGAACTTCCAAACAAATCTGCTCTGACTGCATTGCAACCTTCTGTGATTACCATCCATGAATATTGTATCAAATGAAGATTGCTCACTGGAACACTGAATTTTAAAGGAATGTTGCACAGTAGCTGAGGAAAGTGAACTATGAATTTTTAATTTAAGCATTCACATCAGAAACAAGCCTGTAAAAGTTTTGGGTCTTCCAATCAAATAGATACTTGGTGTGACCTGTGAGGTCAAGTAATAGAGTTTTAATTTCAAATGCCAAATAAGAACAATGAATCCTGACAAGCAGCAGACAAAGAACTAATAAGACATGGCTTGTATTTTTCCTGACACTAAAATATTTGAATTTTAATGGCATAGTATTTTTTAATTTTTTTTTTTTAGTTTTCAGCAGAAAAAAAATACAAAAAGAATGCAAATTCTATCGTCTACTGTCAGCCACATGTAGTAATTTATGCAACTCCAACCCACTCTAACTCCCACTTACACCAAAAGAAGTTGATCCAGCTGATTCAAGCCAGTGACTTAAGAGGAGGGAGATCCAACTGATACCATTCCTGGAGAAAGAACAGAACTGCAGCTCCCTGGCTAAATCCAGTAACAGGGAATTTTTTCCTTCTATTGAGGCACAAATGGTACCCAAACTTGGCCTTAATGAAGCTGAGTCATAAACCTGCATGACAGCAAGTGTATCAGTCTTTCCCCATTTGGAGCTTTGCAAGATATTTTTGCAACATAAAATTATTGACTATCATACACGACAAAAAATAGATCTATTATCCAAAAAAAATCCACATTTTAGGTTACATCACACAGAATTTTCAGCTGAAAAGGAATTTAATCAATTGTGTTAACCACCTAAATTTTGGGAGCTATTACAAGAGCATCAATGAAGCACTGAAGACAGTCATTATTCATTAAGGAAATGATTAAGAGAATGTGTGCACAGAACTTAAAAGATAATCTCATACCTTGTCTAATTGATACAAGAACATGTCATAAGCTTGATACCACTCCTGTTAGTAATAACAGCACTATTTTGTCATGTACAATCAAGAGCATTAACTTCCTGTATGGCTCATTGTGCTCTCTCCAAAGTTGAGCTGAGGAGGAAAAAGAACAGGAGGAGAAGACAGAAAAGGAGAAAAATACACAGAGATGTTCTTGCAGAGGTTCTGCTGAGCTGGAAAGACTCCATGTCACCCCAGAGAAGTGATTCCCATGTCCCAGTGAGGCAGAACAGCACACTTTGAATAAACTGTGGGGCAAAGATAAATTTCTGTTCACTTTTTGCAGCTGTGCTTCCAAAATAACTCTCTGCAGACAAGAGCACCGTCACAAAGGCAGGAAGGAGGATTAACAACTCTGACCAGAAGAGTTGGAGTCAGAAATCTGTAGAAACCCAAAGGGCTATCAGTGACCAAAAAAAAAAAAAAATAAAAGACCAAAAAACAGTATGACAAAATGTTTGGAGTTCTGAGGCCAGAATGAGGGGGGAAATGAATTATCCATATGGAATCCTCATAAGCTCAGCCCATTCTTCAAGTCTGGGCTCCTAAGGGCACCAGTGAGTTAGACAGCAGCTTTTACATGTTTTAGTGATTAAAAAATTAGATGGATTGTCAGTGGCTGGACAGGTAGGAATCAGTCTGTAAACATCAAGACAGAGTCCTTGTGAAAATCTCATCTTCTACCAGGCTTCAAGATTATCTAACATGCCAAGACATATGTCTTAGGCTTCCAGATTAAAGCTTGCATGACCTTTGCTAAATATCATCTTTCGTTCTCCTCTTTTATTCATGTGGTGACCCATGAAATCACCAAACCTTTCTTTCCTAACCAGCAAGTGCATAATACCTGCTTTCCATTGTCACACGTTCTCTGTCACTGTCACTCTTAAATAAATAAATGAATAATATTTCTCTTACTCAGTCTCCCACAATAAATACCTTGAAAAATGTTTGCTAAGAGCTACAATAGTCAGAGTCATTTCACGCTAATATTTCATGCTCTGATTATCTCTTTTTCCAATGCATTACCTTTTAAAAATAACCTGTTCAACAATACTATATACAGTTCATTTATGTCTTCTGTTTTGTGCTTATTTATGATACTGTTCTTTATTTCTTTGGTTGATGACACTGTCATCTGTCACCTCATCTGCCATTTACATCTCATTAATATCAATTGTGCCCTCAGGGATCAGTTTTGTCATCAGAAAATGGCACAGAGGGTCTGCAAATGGCAGAAATACCAAGCATCAGTGCCAAAAATAGCAGTGAGGCATCTCATCTCTTTTTCCCAGACCCCACAGATGCTCCCGTGTATAATCACAGCACGTTTGACATCATTCTGGTCACTAAGGCATAAGGAAGTTGTATTTAATAATCACACTGGTTTTATTGGAAAATTAACTAAGTAGCAGAACAGCAAGATGACACTGACTGCAACCCACAGCTTCCCAGTGCCCAGGACCTTGAAACACAGACACAAAAGTGATAAAGACAAGGCTGGATCATTCAGAGTGAGAGAGAAGCACTAGGAAGCACTGAGGCTCCTCTTCAGGTCTTCATTTCCAAAGAAAAGCCAAGTGGGATGTGATGTAGATAAATTCTCCTCAGGCCAGTGAGGGTCGGCAGAAATACCATTTCTCTGAATACCCAACATACTCTTTCTATGTTTACAAACCATGGAAAGTCTCCACATGGTGATACAGAGATGCTCTTTGGAAAGAAACTAAAATGTACCTTTCCAACCAAACCATTACAGCAGTGCCACCATTACACAGTCCCACCCACTGGAAAAGGTGTGAGACAGGCTGCCAGAGCAGCTTCAGGCTCGTGACAGACAACCTGATGGGTTGAACACTGCAAGTTTTCCTACAGGAGAACCTGGTGAGCTTTCCTGCAGTTGAAAGCTTTGGGGTTTGTACACCTGCATGGCTTTGGAAGATGCAGATCCAAGCAAACACAGTGAAACACCTGCTGAAGCCTTGCAGCCTGCTGGGCTGTCACACTGAAATGTTCTGGAGTGTGTTCTGCTGTGCTGTGGGAGGTCCAGCAGCATGTTCAGCTCCTTCTTTCTGCTCATTTCTATTGTTGAAACACCGACCACAATTTGAAAAAAACATTCCCCAATGAATGTCCATAATGTGGCACTGGGAGGCCCCTGTGAAGATCACAGCTGTAACAGCAAAATTTTATGTTCTATCAATGCTACAGTAATGTCATTCTCATTTCACATTGGACAGTGCAGCCACAACTTTTAAAGTATGGACATGCTTGGTTCATTTGCTCGCAATTCTATTTAGTGAAAATATCTCATACTGTTGGCTGCTCAGTCACTTGCCTCTGCACTGGGAGAATCCTCCACTGAGCCCCAAAAAATGCAGAGAAGCAGTCTGCACAGACATCTGCCTAACTGCAGAAAAATGAACTTGCCTATTTTATGGCAAATAATGCCTACCAGATTTTCCAAGAGGTATGTATTTCATACCTCCTCCACTCCTTCCCTCCACCCCCAAAACCTTTATCCTAATTTCACTCGTCACTGTCTGATGTCTTTATATATCACATTAGCATCTAGCCTGCCTCATCGTTTCCACTCCAGTGGCCCTGGATCTCATTGTACTGCTGCAGTTTATCCATGAGGCCCACACCTTCCATGCTGCAGCATCACCATGACCGCTCATCCAGATAATCCTGGTCAGTCCTGTCACAGCCCTGACAACAGACGACTGTACCTGTCACATTAGATAAGCCATCCCATTTGCTTCACATTAAACAGCAGGGCAATACACAGATATCATCTGTCACACGAGAAGCCTTGGTGAAAAGACAGCTCTATCACACACAGCACCCATCAAAAGCAGAAAAAGCCCAGCAGCTGGAGGAACTGTATCTGAATAGTTCAAAGATTCCCCTTCTGAATCAAAATTAATTACAAGGCAAGATCACACACACACACCTATACTCACAGTCACTTCTCTGAGAGGTGGCCTATTGTTGCCCTTGATCCTGACCAGCCATCTTGTTTCCATCAGAAATGCTCTTAATATGACAAAAAGTTTAAAAAATGTGAGGAATCAGACACAAGTCTTCAACCAAGTGACAGACTGTGCTCCTTGCATTGTCTGGAACAGAAAATGGAATGAAAAGGGTTTGAAAGTCTGCAAGCAAAGTCATGGGAAAAGATGCACTAGAAACACTTGCTAAAATATGAGCAGGTTAAATCTCTCTTTATTGAGCTCTGTAGGAAATAGATTGTATGAAAGTCACACCATTTATGATGTTTTACCCAAACAGACTGATGTGAATGTAAATTGTCATCAAGCTTCAGCTTTTCATTACCTAAGCAGAGAGGATTCTGTTACCCTGGGCTCTGGAAACACAGGAGCTCTTGCAGCAAAAGTCACTGCAGCAAATGCCTGATGGAAAGGGGCAAAGGCAACCAGGTGGGGTGGTGGACACCTGACCAAACCATGAGCACCTGTATAGCAGTAACAACTCAGCTATGTAACTTCAATGATTTAACTTTGTTTTGATGTCTTAAAACTGATTTATGGTGTGATATATATGGAGTACTATCAAACTCCAAATGAGATGCTAAAATTATTCCTTGTATGCAAGCAGAAGTGAATTTGGGAAATTATTCAACTTAGGGGACCTTACTGTATAAACTCACTTCCCCTACTACTCTTGATCTACTCTTGTGAAAGGTCAGATAAGGAAATGTTACAGTCAATTAGAAAGGAACGTGATTAGTAAGATCTGGTGGCACTGTTCTCTTGGTGAGAATCTAGAAATCAAGTCTTTTTTTCAGAAAGCAAAGCCTGTCTCAATATTACCATGCACTTTTCTAAAACTCTCCTGGGTGAGCTCCAGCTGACACTGCCCCAGCTCTCAAACCAGGGCTGCAGGATCTCAGATTTTATGCCTGGACACCTGTCATAAAAAAAGAGCAACACCCAAAATCAGTTTCCATGGCTGTTGGAAGAGAAGTTGAAACATCTCAGAATTGCTGTCTTCTTTCACTTTCTACTCCAATCACTAAAAATGTAGACTTTTTGTAAAATAAATTAAAACTCTCAAGTTATTTCATTATTTTTTTCTATTTTGATAAATTTCATTGCAGCTCTCTTACTTTATTAAAAGCTTAACATTTTCTCTTAGTAAAAAATTCAATTTTACATCTAGAAAAGTGTTGTATGTAAAATTTTCAAGAGGTACTTTCAAGATTGCGTTTATATTCCCTTGTTAATGAGGATAAAAACAACCAAAAAGTGCTAAGAGAACAGCAGCCTAAATTTAAGACATAAGTGGAATCTTCAGCCCAGATTTCAGCCCAAATCAAACATGAATTTCTCACCTGAGTGACACTCTGCATTATCACATCTGAAACTCTTTTCCATTCATGCTCCACGGATTATTAGCAATCATATATTTGACTGGAGTGTGTACATACACAAAGCCACTTAGCTTTTAACCCCAGCAATAATATCAGCTCAGCAGGAAGCTGTAAGGATAGAAACATTCAAGATCCTGCAGCATCCATATATTATAAGAGCAAGACCCATACAAGAATCTTAATAGAATTTTCTGCCTACTGCTAACAGATTTGTCCATTAACTCTGGGAACACGAGCAGTCTTACAGGTACAAGGCAACATTTTCAAAACCCTCAAAGTGGTTTAGGAATTCCCACAGGACTTGGGCTGAGTCACCAGAGAGTGTTAAAAATGGCACATAAAAAAACTTCAGCCCAGGAGCTTGTTTCCCACACAAAGGACCTCACCAAAGACAGAGACAGACAGGAGCCCATCCTGGGGAGGTGACTCTTGGAAGGGAAGGGTTTGAATTAATTGGAAGATACTTTTTCCCACTCCAGGCTGGAGCAGAGGCAGTTGGGGCATGGAGCTGCTTGGCTACTGCAGTTCTTGCTGCAGTGGCCACGGTGCTTGAGGTTTTTCCATGCAAGGACAGCCCCTGTTGGTGCTCCTTCAGCAGAGCCTTGAAACGGGGCTGTGACTTTGTCTGAGCAAACTCCAAACCCATCACACACCCCCTGACTCTGGAGGTGCTAAAGACCAGCCAGACCATAATAACTGTGATCAGCCACTGAGGGAGTAGAAAACTACATCTGCATGGTGGAATTCACAGGGAAAAATGAATGTCTGAGCAAGTGTTGGGTTTTGCTTTGATTTGATATTTTTGCTAAGCCTTAGCAGATTAGTGTCCCCTTCTGTGGGCTGGGGATGCTCTGGGATCCATCTGTGGTGGTAGTTACTACCTGCTCTACAGGAGAACTGCCAGATTTAATCAGTTTATACCTAAATTTTCTAGAGGTGGAAATTCAATGTCAGGCCAAAGTATTACTATTGCTTAAGTACTACAGAGCAGGTGCAGCATTTCAAACCTCAGGTGATTAGAAAAGAGGCCCTGCATAAAGCATAATACAAACATGTCATGTTTGGGGCAGCTGCTGCTATGTTGCTGTTATTATCTTCTTTCATTATTTAAATTCAGCATTAACAAAAAGTTGGGTCAGACTAGAAATTATTGCTTAATATTTTATGAATTTCACATGTTTTTCTCTTTTTTTTCACCCTTGTTTATGTACTTGGAGTAATTGATGCTTTTTAAAAGGATTGATTCATTTTTAAACATGAACCACACAGTAATCTTACAGGGGAAAAGAGGAATTACTCATAAAAACAATTGTGTATTTAAGCAGAGAAGAATGTGTAGAACAGGATGGGGGGGAGGGAGGGAGGCTGAGATAGGCACAAAGCTGCCATAGCTATTTTAATCAGCAAAAATNTTCATAGCCAGCAGAGGGAGCCAGGAAAAACCCTTCATATCCACAGTCAGGGAATAAAGACAAATTAAAACAGATACATCTTTTCTAACACTATTTCTCCCATCTTCCTCTCTCTGGGGAAAGTGGCACACTCCTGGATTCCTAATCCAGATTATCCATTTCCACTACTGTGAAGGCATATTAAATGCAATGAAGTATCTTCAAATATTTCAACTCACTTTCTATCAGAGACCAACGGGATTTATCCAATTTGTAGAGAAAACAGAGAGTTCTGCATGGACTTGGATGACTTGCCTGCGGTGTACTTTGTTCCTGATGTCAGAGACAACAGTTCTCCTGCAGCACTCTGCAGAGCTGAGCCACAAAAAGGATGCAAGCACTGATCCATGGCTCGTGCCTCTCCCAAAATCCCTCTCCATAGAGGACTATCCCTGAACTGAGAAGCTGATACCACACCTGAGCAGAGAAATGACTAATGCTGGATTAGCCATGGGCTCAGACATTGCTGTTATTCATCAAATTGGACAGCAGATGATTTGAAGCCTTATTCAGCCAGCAGCAGAAATGACTGAAGAACTTACTGGATAGATTAATAATATCACATAAATCACCTCTATTTCTAACTGAACAGACTGGATCACCAGGAGTTGTAGGAAAAGCCAGGTGCAATTCTTTCATTGTGAGTTGTCTTATTTACACAGCTCTGAAAATCTCACCCAGAGTTGTGCAAATGCTCCTTTACAATAAAATCCAGAAAACTTCCTTTGGGAAAGGTGGGTCCCTCCTTTGCATCAGTTCAGCATTTCTTGGGTGCTCATTTTGGGTCCTGCTCTTCAGCTACAGAATCATAGCAGCAATTATTTGAGTGACCCAGAGTCTGAATGGTCTGATCTCTCAAAGAGGTGCATCAGCATTTGAATTTGGACAAATTTTTGGTAATTAATTTTTTTCCCCATAAGAAAAGCACTTGTTCCAGAACATCATAAGTTTAATGCAGACCATCAGAGTATCTCCACTAGCTCCAGTTTCACTGTTGCTGTATCTTGGCTGTTCAAAGACAGAAGGTTTTGCAGGGATCAAGTTGCAGGTGTTCTGTAAGTCACGTTTTCCAGGGTTTCTGAATACAGGTTTTTGTCTAATACTAAAAGAAAGATATATTCATATTCATAACCCTACAGGTTCACAAAAAGCATTTGAAGCAAGCCATAATATTCAGCACAGCAACACTTCACTTACCCCACCTGAAGGACTTTGATCAACATTAGGCATTCACAATATATGGGCTATAGTGAGCCAGGGACCAGGATTTTTTTTAAACTTACTTTGTAAACAATTCTGGAGTGCAAGGAAATGTCACTCTATTCATGAACAGGATGTTAACAGAAAAATTTGAAATATGATGAATAAAACCCAGCTCTTCTTCAATATTCTTCTGTGCCCTTTGGACTGCCAGAACAAAAAGTAAAACCAGGCATTTTAAAAGTCTGTAAGTTGGTTATGAGTGCACTTAGGACAAAAATTATTTACTGAAGCTTACGTCATGTGCCATTATTTTCCACTCTGACACAGAATCATGGTTGTTCAGCCCATAACAGTGATATGCAAACATCTTCAGCCTCAAGCATTTGCTCTGTGACAAGGAATACAGAGCACATTATGTTCCCAACTCTCAGAGCAAGGATACGGCAATATTCTACTGGCTGAACAGAAAAGAAAAGAAGAAAATGATTCTCCATAGCCTGCATTTATGTAGAGTCTTCTGCAATGGTATAAATGTTGTGTGTTTGGCTGCACACTTTGGAGCTCAAATGCTGTTGGATCTACCAGATTTACCCTGAACACAAACGTATTTCCCTTGCTGTTGCATATTATTATTTCTCTCTGGGTTTTTTTTCCTGAATATTACTTGAAAGTCTTGTCAAAAGACTTCACAGTGCTGTAAGAACAGTGATAAAACTCACTTATAAGGAAATACTTAGAGACCGGGTCCTAACTTCTTCTTTTTACAAATTCAGTGATTATAAAAGTCCTGATGTTTTTCCCCTTTGCAAAGTGTGTACATGTTTCTAAGAGATACTGATACGTGTGCCTTACCAATGTCCTTTATCTTAAAAATAGCATTAGTTATACACAATATAGCAGTTGCTTTGGTAACTGATTTTTCCCCTTTTAAAGGCTGAATAAATAATTGTGTAATACCCATTTAAATTATTAGTGTATGCAATTGCATGGGTCTGAAGCAACTTTTATACCATAATTTTTTCTGTGGTGCCATGAATATGCATAAAAGTTGAGGTATGGCATGATTACTAAGCAAATAACTGTGTCAGCATGGCATGTTGTGATTAAAGGAAAGTATTTGGACAATGATGATTTTGAATAGAAACTGCAAAATTAAAAAGTGTTGTGGGAAGCAAAACTTCAACTAGTTTCACCCTACTGGTAATCTCCACTTTAATGAGAGTCCCAAGTGTGCAGGACTTTGGGAATTAAACCATTACATCATGTGTGTTTTGAGCTGATTTCAGTAGCAGAATCCAAGCCTGTTGTTTTGGGATTCTGGGCAAAGCAACAAAAAGAGACAAATTTCTTAAACTGCACAAACTATTCATGCTTGGCCTGGAGTCCACTTCCCCTGCAGATCCTCATCTTTTAGAGCTGCCACAGCTCCCAGCAGAGCAATCCTGCACTGGCTGCACAGCACATTTACAGTGCAGTGTCCCAGGAAAGCAGGGGGAGCTCCCTGCAGGCTGAACACCCTGGACAAATTCAGGGAGCAACTAATTAAGGGTCAAGTAACTCCAAGTGTCTTCAGTGCCAGAGTCCAGCTGATCTCAGTGAGAGGAAGGAAGACTCTGTATCTCTGCTGGCAAAATGAGCCACATGACTCAAAGCAACACCACTGAGAAAGCACTTGTGACTAATGTAGGAATGCAATTATTTTACATATGTATGGGCATATTTGGACATGGTTCAAAAAAAAATTTATAAATCATACCACTGTGTTATATCATTTCTCCCCCTAGAATGATCTTAAATACTCTTGATCTCAACTATTATATCTTTCTAGTGACTTACTTAAAATAAAATACTATTTTATTACCAAGAGCATTAAAATGTCATGTTTGTATAGCAAATATTTAATTAAAATTTGGGTTATAATAATAATTTAACCCTGAAGCACAGAGCTAAATTTTTTTTGCTAAATTCAAAAGGGTACATTAGCACAGACAGAAGTGTCAGGAAAACACCACACTGTCACACTGGGGAATTAGGTGCAGGTTGGAGCAAATCACCACATTCTTGTATCTGCTGTTGAATGCCCAAGTGCATTATCCAAACCCAGTCAAAGATTCCTGGCAGTACCAGAGAATGAATAAATAAGGGTAAGTATTTCCTAAGAATGATTCCTTACAAAGATGGACCAACAGATCAAATGTGTCTCAGACATGCACTACCCAAAGTCAACCCAACAATTCCTACTGATTTTGGCATTAGACCTTAAGAAAAGAAGTTGCTTTGGAAAAGCAGTAGCCCTGCCTCAAACTCCCTAGGAATGTAAGGATGGTGGGTTAAGCAGTAGCTTCAGTCTTGAAAGTCTCAGAGGTCATTCAAGGGTGGCAACGTAGTAAAAAACCCCATGAAACAGGCACAATATAAAATATATAGAGGTTTATAAAAATACACTGTTTTATCGACACAATTTGCAGATTGGACACAAAGAGTAGCTGATAGAGTTGACAGGAGTGACTTTGTGCAGCAGCTCCCAAAAAATTTTAATCCTTCTGCATCGTTTAATACTAAGAATTGACTTTTTCCTCAGCCTCCGAACAGGTTGCCCCACTGCCACATCAAAATTAGAAGTATCCTGGTTTATTGTCTCCAAGTGCATGATCAGGTATCCTCAGGCTTCATCCTGACAGTGCCCACTTTAGAGGAAATATGCAAATGGCTTTTCAAGTTGTTTGATTTTTCTGCTTACAGGTCCATACCTACACCTCAGCCTGCTCAGGAACTTGGAAAGAATTTTATTCACTGTCATCAATTATTTCCCTGTGTGTGACAGTGCAGAGATCTATAACATCCTTGTTTGATTGGTTTCACACTCCCAGCACCTACGATAAAGATTTTGATGTTTTCAAGCAGCCATTTCACGTAATCTGATGCCCAGTGGGACCTTTGTTCATTAAATGCTTGTTCCATGGGATTGTCATATCTTCTGTGCTCCTGTTTCAGACATCCCAACCTAATTTAAAACACACAGTGCCCCTAACCTGCTCTGATGCCTCACATTAACCAGCAGTTCCACCAAGTGAAGTACTTCCCTTTTATCACTATAGGCAGTGAGTTTCATGTGATCTTATTTTCAACAGCAAATTACTTCCTGTTGTGAGTTCAACTGTTTGAAACACTCTGCAAAGGATCCTACGCTGCAGGAAATAGTCCTGTTCTATTTAAATATTTGCTAGTTATACAAATTATTTCCTTTCCAAATTGCTTTGCTTTTATTTTTTTTTTTTAGTTTTTTTTTTTAGGAGGGACACGTTAAATTATTCTGTTTAATTATCAAACTGCTTTCAAGTACAAGGTACTTGTTTGGGGTTTTTTTTCAGAATACTATTAGTTTTAAGTAATTCTGTAAATAATACATGTTTTTCTTACACGCATTTCTACTCCCACAAAAGTAACTTGAAAATAAATACAGCACCCGAAAAATAAACTCTGGGATATTTAAAGGGTAAAGTTTAAGTGACAACTAAACAGTGATTTTTCCATTCTGATGAGGACAGACCTTGTCAGCTCAACCCATAAAAAAGCAAAATAGCTAAAGAGCTAAGCATTTCCTTTGTTGGGTTTTTTTTCAAGGCTAAAGCATATGATGATTTTATTTCCAAGTGGAAAATAAGGTAAATTAAGTGCATTAAATGAGTACTTGGAATACCTGATGAAATATTTTGGAGGCAAATGCAGCGTGACATGAGCCTAATGAGCTACCAACAGCTCTGGTTTGATCCCAATGACACCACTTCCAGGTTGTTTCCAAAGGTCACTGTAAAAATAACCATGCATTTTTAGGATTAGCCCTGATACCTGCTTGCTCAGTGGAGCAGAAGGCATCAAGCAATGACAAAAGCAGTTTTATGAAAGTTGAGCAGTTGGGGCTTAACTCCGGGGTTGACATCAGGGTCTAATTTTAGGCAGCTGGGTCAGGCGCTGGCTCTGCCTTTCCTGGGAGAGAGGGGCACAGGAGGCTCCCCCTGGGACAGGCTCTGCTCCACCTGGCACCTGCTCAGAGAGGGAGGCACAGGCACTTCTGATTTCAAGTGCTGACATTTCTAACACAAAAAAATGCTCAAAAGCAAAAAAAAAGGAAGTATGAGAGTGCAATGATCATTCTGCATGACTTTAATCTTCACCTATTCAAAGCTCCAAATGCAGACTTTGCCAACAAATAGGTTTCAAGAAATGCAATTAAATGTGTGAAATAAACTATTCCTAGGGTGGCTGGGTTTTTGACATCATTTACTTGATCATCTCATTGACAAATTAGGGAAAAGTCCACAAACAATTTTCATCCACAAAAAATGAAATCGTCAGAGGGGCTAAAAGTTCAGACTTCAAGGCTGCTTTCTAAAAGCACCAAAGATCTCTGTTATTTGTAAACTTACAGGAAATCTGTCTGCTGTGCAATACAATTGTGAAATAACTAAATTGTGTAGGAGGTGGACGGCATGTTGTAAAAGAGGTGGATGGCTCTGAAAATTAATATCAAAACCTGCATTTAAGAATGAAGGAAACTCCTTAGGTTTCTCATGCTGAAACTGAAATATTAAATTGTGGCTCATCTAGGAGCCAGTGCCCAAAATGCCTTTGTTAATAGTGTCAATACAATCCACCTTCTATTTTTTTATTGGCTGTGCTTCAAAAATTTAGTCTACTCCTGCTAGATAATCTTTTAACTTCTCCATTTATCACATTTTAATCTCACAGGGCAACAGAGAGAAAGGTCTGGTTAAATGAACTTTCTACAAAAAGACTGGTAATTATTGATAAAAGAAATATTGTGCAGTTTGGGAATCTTTTTTGTAGGCATCATCAACCTTTCCCAAGACTATCTGTTCCTGACTTTTTGCATCCAGGGACTTTTACAGTGATGTTAAATGTTGCTTTTTCTACAGTTACAAATGACAATTGAAACTCTTTCTACAGATGGATTTTTTTATTAAGACCCAAGTAGGTAATCATATCTGAGGAAGGAAAGGTAATGAATTTATAAAATCCATGTTTTCTGATGAGTGAAGCCTAATCCTGACTGTGCTGAATAACTCCAGCCTGAAGGAACAGGAAGGGTTCCTAAACACAGATGATATTGCAGTATGAAAGGGAACACTATCTTCATTCAACAAAGCAACAAACAAGAAGGTTCTGAATTTAGGCAGAAGGCTGAGTGCTTACAGTTTTCCTTTTAATTAAGGTGATTATTTTATATGACTGTATTGAAAACAAAAGAAGGTGCCTCATCATTGCTGGGAAAACACTGCTTGAAGGTCAAATTCCACTGCAGCTGCATAGAAGTCACCTGCATTTCATATAAAGGGCAGAACTGGCCCTGTGGTAGGAAAAGAAAATACCTCTAACCTGATTTTTCATCAGCTTTTGGATACTTAGTGAATGATTATACTGAAGTTATTCTATAAATTTATAAATCTGAGGAGCCCAGTCTTTGAAGAGTCTTCCAGAGCTAATCTACAACCATAAAAGAAGGCAGGCATTTAGAAATCTTAGCAAGCTTTACCCATCAAGACATTTTCTGGCAAGTAAAATGATCTCATTATTTTAAAGGTTGATGAAGTTAAAGGATGACAAAAGCCATGAGTTAGCTCAAATACACAATGATTCTCTATATGTTCAGGACAAGGTATCAGTCCTGCATCAGTCAGCTGAACACTCCCACTGTGCTGCCAAGTCTTGTAGGTTAATATTTAGATCAGTGAACAGCCACTCCTTCAGATGGAGTCCTGTTGACTCTAGGCCAAAAGGAACTCTGATATTTCTCTCTCATAAAGGATATTACAGTAAGCTTTGTGTCCTTCCCTCTCCAAATGCATGTTAATAATGCAGTCAGAAATTACAAAGCATGTTGTTTAACTGGAGAAACTGAAAGCGTGACACAGGTTGGAAGATTCACATTAATGGTGCAGTCCCCAAAATAAGTTCCAGAGAACTTAAGTGAACATCATGACACCAGTGAAGAAAGGAATTTTTAAAACACTGTAACCAAGTATTTAATAACTAATGGGGACAATGACTCTTCAGTCCTGTGAGCTGCTAGCTGTCTGACTGAGGAATATTTTGAAAACCATCCAACATTGCTGTTTACAATTAACTACAAACCATATGAGTCTCCAAAAATACCACGTTCCTTCATTTTACTGGGAGGAAGAATGACAAGAGGTGATTGCCCCACTCTGCTCTGGTGCAACCTCACCTTGAGCCCTGTGTGCAGCTTTGGGAACCAGAGATGAGAAAGATCTAAAGCTATTAGAGAGTGTCCAAAGGAGGGACACGAGCATGGTGAAGGGTCTGGAGTGGAAGACATGAGAGGAGTGACTGAGGGCACTTGGACAGTTGTGGGATTGTTGGAGCTGCCCTGTGCAGGACTAGGAGTTGGACTCGATCTTTGTGGGTCCCAACTCCCAGCTCAGGATATCCCATCACTCTATGACTCAAAGTTGACTGAACATCAATATTGTTACCAGATAATATAACACAATTTAGCATTCACTCTCATTTTTCCAGAAAGCTGCTAAAGGGAAATATTTAGAAAAACATCTCCACCACTAACACAAACAGCAGAAAGTAGTCCTGTTACAATACTTTTAGACACCAATTTTCATGCACAGAATATAAAGTTCACCTTTGGAGCTTTGTCTCATGCTTCCTTGCTGATGCTATGCACACTTTCAGGTCAATATCCCTGCTCCCTCCCTGCTCCCAGATCCCATAACTCAGCCACAAACAGCTGGATCCTCTCCCAGCCCTGAGCTGCCCTGGGGAGGTGGGGTTGTGGGGCAGGAGGGTGGCCAAGGCACCCCATGTGCCAGCAGAGGCTCCTTTCAGGGTCAGGGCTGGTGATGATGGGATCAAAGCTGCTGTCACACAGCCCTGCAGGGTGACACCCTGGGATCCACGACTGCTACATGGTCTGACATGAGAACTGATTCCAGCAGGGACACTCAATTCTGATTCCTCAGCAGATCTGGGCTTCATGCCCAGTTTTTAGTAAATCATAATTGGGAGCTCAGATGGCAGGGATTGGTATGGTGATCATATCCAAGCAGGGAACTTGGTTCCAATCCCCCCTTTTCACCATAGAACTAGAAGAATGACCACCCAGCACTAAGAAAGCTCAATTTAGCAGTGCTTATTGCTCAGTTTAACAGAGTGAATTGCACGTAATAGTCTTCCACTCTCAGAGCAATCCGTCTCCTGAAAAATTCTACTTCATCATTGTGGACTAGCTCAAGAAGAAATTATTTTAACCTTGGCATGAGAATTCTGGATAAGATATTCAATACTCACAACTGGACAAAGAAAAAAGGTCAGAGAAGACATATTGTTCTGAACTCATTTTCCTTTTTTATAGCTTTCCAATTGTATTGGAGGCTAAGAACACAGAAAGGAAACTATTGGTCAGAAACAGATCCTCTCTTCATCAGAGCTCGACTTGGTGCAGGAGGCAGAGCAGATATTAGTCAGGACAGACTCCTGGGCTGAGCTCCAGCTCTGCAGCCCCAGCAGGGAATGCTCCTACAGCAAAGGATTTCTCTCCCAGCCAGCTGTGGCCAAACCCCACGTCCTTTGCATAATGGAACACACAGACCAGGATGTCAGAATCCATTCCAAGAATTTTGCCAGATAACAGTTAACAAGGATACTCATTTTTACATATTTTATAAAAGCTGATGGCTTTTATGTGAAGGCTTTGGGTTTTGCTGGAGAATAAGTATGAAAGAGTCTACTTTACTTCCTCCGCTGAGGTTACTTCTCTAGTTCCAAGCAGCAGGACTGCAGCAGAGTCAAGATAAAAGAGTAGGTCATGCATAATTAAATATTAATTTCTACCACTTATTTAGAAATGCCAGTAATATTATTCTCAGTATGTGTGAGAACTTGAGTATTTCACCACTTTTCTTGAACGTTTTATTTAACAATAACCTGTTTGTGATATTTTCAATAATTTAAATTTATTTTCACCTTCTATAATTAATAGATTATCTATGTAAGATCTTGTTTTTCTTATGCTGCATATTTTTCCTCATAAAGTTAGTCTAATATTAAAAGTAATTTCAGACTGGCTGCATCTTTTGAGGCAGTGAACATTTTTTCTTAGTAACTTTTTAAAGGAATTTCATGTTTGGATGCATTCTACTAACATTAAAGTACTCTGTATTCTACCACTGACTTAAGTGGGGATATTCAACTAAAAACGATATATTTGGCAAATGCCATCCCCTACACTCAGTTTTGAGCAGGCACCTCATTATTTTTATCAGTTATAAATAGATGTTGTATCTAACAGGATCACATTCCTCCTTGTTAGTCAGCGCTTTAATAGTAAAACACTTGACCACTGCAACATTTTTCTACTGAAGTAGTTAATGGAAACCTCAGTACAGCTCCTATTATGTATTCAAAGTATTTGCCAATTTCCTCTCAGCATGTGAAAACCCTTATTTGTGAGCAATGTGCTTCATGCTCTGGGACTATCCCAGGGAAGGCAATTACTGCACAAACCGTGGTTATGGTGTAACGTCCTCCAAAGCACAACAGCATCAGGCAAAACACACGAGAATGACTTTTATTGATGGCAGAGCCTGCAAAGGAAGGGTCACCCTTTAAACCAGCTGTACCCAAGGCTGACCTTTCCTAAGGTAACTCCATCACATTCCAGCCAGCAGCACAGTGATTTTATCAGAACACCTTCTGTTTCCATAATGCACTTCATCAATTTTTGCTGAATTTGCTACATGTTAAATTTTTAATTCAGGTATAGTGTCTCTTTTAGGAAATACAGAATATTGAATCACTTGAACTTTAAGATACAGAAGTAAAGAAACAGATTTGCACACATCAGCGATGCCTCCATAAGTTTTATGGACATCTACTTTCCATTAAAGTACCTAACAGATGGCTCACAAGTTTCCAGAAACAATCACAAAAGTCAAACTTATAGGTCAAACCATCTTCTCTGAATATTAACAATGGAAATGGCTGTAATTTAAAAACCAAAAAACCACAGCCCTACTGAAGTACTCCAATATAAAAATAACATGAGCATAAAATGCTCTAACACCTCCTCAGAACTCAAACCATTCACAGGAAAGAGTGGAAAAATCCAAAAATCATAGCAAGGAAAAGAAAAAGGTGATTAGGGATATACAAAAAGAAGTTCAGGAACAGTTGTTCAAAGACCTTTCAAAGTAGGGATGTGGAACTAAATGGGAAATAAAATTCATGTCCTAGAACGCAACATAATCATCTTGCAAACTAAAAACATGATGGCAAAATTCATCTCATGAGCAACGATGAAGCTAAAAAAATCATGGTAATTATGACTCCTGTAACACCACAAGGACACCAGAAATCAGACCCCAAAACACATCACCAACCATTTAAAACAAACACTGAAAGCAAGATTTTAGAAGCCAACTTCAAAACGACTCTTCACATTTTGAAAGTGTCTTGTGTGATCAAACTCTTTAATGCCCTTATAGACCCAGTTCATCAGGATCTATGCTAATAACCAAGGAACTTTGGACTTATGTATTCCGCCTCATGAATTTTCAGCTGGGTTGAACTTCCAGCTGTGAAGCCAAAGAGTAGTGCCAGCCTTTGGACAAACATAGTGGGTTGTGTGTGCAAAGATTCTCTGCAAGGAAGACTTGAGTGACTGGCTTGTATCAATAAGAGTGTCCCATTTCCTTAGGCAATGGTGATAACTTTTTTTTACAATTATGAAGGTATTTTCAGAGGAAAACACCCCAATGATTTAAGCAGAGGCTTTGCTGGCACTCTAAGTCTATCCAGGTGAAGCTGACAAAACATGTTGGTGTATTTTAGTGATGACTTGTGCCCATTCCTTTCTGTGTCATTTTGGTTTTCTTGGCATCTGACTGGATTTTTCCTAGGACAGTGGAAGGGGAGAAGAAAATTGGCTTTTGTAGATTTTTTCCCCCACTGCTAATATTGAAATGGTAGGGCAGCAATCTGTGAGTTTGGGTGATGGCCATGCATTGAAGGCAGTATCCAAATTTGGGTAATGGGGAGGGAAGTTTGCTCCAATGGACGCAGATGTTCCTTATGGACAGAGTTCTTTCCTCCCCTCTCATCACTGATCCCATACCCAAGATCCCCTTGCACCTTCTCTGCCTTTATATTTTTTACTATTTTGAAGCCTTTGCTGCTCCAGGGGAGGATCAGCCCTCCTCATGTGTCTAGAAGGAACCTCATTGTTTTTGGGAATGTTCAAGCAGCATGTCATGCCAAGGAGCTGCTCAGGGTAGTAGGAGACTGGAATCAGTTACCCCCTGAGCTCCATGGTACACTGTACCTCTGAAAGCATGAAACAGCTCATGAATCATTTTTCCTTTACAGCATTTTTTACTGGATTTTTACTGATTTTTACTGGAAAATACATCTATAAACTACACAAGTTCAGGTATGGTAAGTAAAGACGCAATTCCTTACCTTACATTTATTAAATTTTATAGGAATTACCCCTAAATTCCCAGTAATGAAACTTGACTGAAAATTGAGATTTTGCCTCTTTTTTTGAGGTCAGGGGAAGTTTTCCACACTCAGCTGGGTGATGCATCCCAGGCAGTAGTGAGATTTTTGCTTCTCTTTCCTACTCATGTCCTCAGTGCTGCTCGTATCACACTGTACAGTACATGCTCAGCCATGGAAAAGGGATTTTTCACTGCACTGGAAAGAGGAGGAATTCCACTGAAGAGTGGATGCTGTGTCTTCAGAACCAAACTCCATTGCTCTGGTGCCACCTACATTGCCCCATACAAATGTTCTTTCACCTTTCTTTGGAGCCAACTCTTTCTATGGAAGTACCTCTCTCACGGTGCAGCTCCTTCTCTTTTTTTCTATTGAAACCTTCTTACTCCTCGAAAAATTCCTAAATTAATTGTCCCAATCCCAGATAAAGGATGGGCTGGGTAATCTCCCCACGAACAGGGAAATAGCTCAAGCAGAAGTGATAAGCATCGAATTCTTCTCTGAGGGCTCAGCTGAAGGCAGAGGTTAGTTCCACATTTCAAGCTGGCCACAAGGTGTGGCCCCATTCTAAAAGAGGTGGCAATGCCTGGAATGTAAAAATAACTGACGCAGACTCTGCTCTACCTGGGGTTTTTCCATTACAGATCTGATATCTTAATGATAGGTTGGATTTGAATAGTCCTGCATGGAAACATTCTTTTGGAAATTAAAAAAATCATAGTCTTCAGATTCCTTCAGAGGTTTTTTTTTCCTCAAAACTCCTACATAATTTTCTAGGAAGCTGAATCACTGCTATCCAATTTTACAAGCTACTGCAAAAGTCTATCAGAGGTATCACTCACTGTTTAATTCCAGGAGTAATCTTAATAGTTTTGGTAGGACTTTATTAAATTCTTGTAGAATCCCACTATTCTTGCTCCTAATAAATTTCCTATTCTTTTTCCATGGAGTTTGCACAGCCTGTTAAAGCAAAAGCCTGGAGTCAGTAAAATCTAATTTGGACATTCTGATGAATGAATTTAAGGGGGAAAATTGAGTCATCATTTATTTGCAACACATTGCCAGACTTAACAGTAAATACTATCACCATAGTTTTGGAAATATCTACCATAAAGCTTATGCTCCAAGTCTTTTATGAACTGATTTACTATCACAAACAAACAATCTCAATAATTTCATGCTGATGTAGACAGCTGGATCCCAAACCCCTATCCTTGAAAATATAAATTTAAAAGTCAAAATAACTTAGCTTCTGCCTTCAAATATAAGCAAACAGAAAATGGTTTACTGTTGCCTAATTGGAAAGAAGAGGTTTTAGTTTGAAGCAAACACATTTTATGACTATCCAGGATGAACAAATTGGAGCAGAGAGCTAATAATTTATACCAGCATTGCTCCATGCATCAAGGATCTTTTATGCTCCTGGGAGGGTATTACAAAAATTAGAGTAATGTAGCAGAAAGAATGAGTTTGATCTTCCATTACAGCATTATTCTATCACTCTTGCTTTGCATTTCTGGCAGCTTGACAAGGAACATCTCAAAAACTGAGAGAAGTGTGCCTGCTGGTCGGAATTCACTGGGCTTATCTTGGAGTGTGAGACTTCTAAAAAATATGTAGCAGATGAGAAAAGTGATATTTCCTCTGTGCTTGCTCCCTTTCATGCAGAAAGCTGTATCTTCCCCAGCCCCTTTGATCATGTTGTTAATTTTGTTTAATTGGCTCCATCGCTGCCTCAAGAGCAGGGAATTTATCGGATTCTCTTTACTGGCTCATGAGCATCATAAGGGGACTGACCCAATGAGTTTCAAGTGGCAGTTGGGAAGATACTGTGAAAACACTGTGACAAGCAGCAAGTCATGAAAGTGAACTCAGGATTCACATTTTGAACTAATTCACTACTTCAAGTGAAGGAAAAATTCATATATATTCATTATTATTGATAATAATAGTAAAGTAAGTAGATACAGCCCAACTCATAGGCATTATACATAATCTGCTTTGCAGTGATCACAGAAGGCAGCCACCTTCAGCATAATAACCCAAGAATGCCCTCATAGGCAGTATAAATTACAGGGTTTGATGCTGAATATATTTATATATTCAAGATTTCCAATAAACATTTAAATGAAAATAAGATGAAAGTGACTGCTGATTTATAGTCATGTTCTTCAGATACCATGATCCCAGTTTCCAGAGGTGGTAAGAAATTAAAACAAGAAGGGGTCTGCAATGTACTACTCAGGCCAGGCCATACCCCCATATCTGCAGCTACAAATTAGACCCTCTGCAGAATTCTACCAGAACATGGAACTGCAGTGTTTTGTAGGAGATGCTGCAATAGAAACTTCCCTGCAAAGTCTCACCCTTTACAACACAAAATTAAGAAAGACTTCAAGAAGCTTTTTTATTGAAATCAACAGAAAGTCTTTCAGTGACCCTTGGTTTCCATTATTAACTTGTAACACAACTGAAAATAAACATCTTTACTGCAAAATAACAAGCAAGGGCAAATGAGGAGGTTCTGTCACTGAAAAACACATTTCAGCAGGCAAGTTCACTGGCTGAAAAAGCACCTCACAGTACTTTTCTTAATTATTTTTTTACATATGTATTATAAAACCAATTTCTCACATTAATGATAAAGACATGCATATATGACAATTTTGCACCTCATGCACTTTCTCCACTCAGGGTACATTTTGTGAACAAACCTCCAAGATACAAACTCTAACAACTCATTAGCATAACAACAGTATATTAATCAAATCAGTGGCATAATGAAACAATAATAGCTTAAGCAACACCAACATTTTGTCACCCATGTATCTCCCATGAAAAAGATTACCAGTTTCAATGCCATTGGTAAAAGCGTGACTTCATTCTTCTGTCACACACAAAATATCACTACCATATAATTAATGCCAGTAAACTCACAGGCTGTACACTTGGGTTGCTTTTATCCCCTTCGGATGGAAATAATTCCAGTGGTTTTCATCATATGCAAGTCAGTTTTGCTTTTCAATCCTAAAAGACAAGCACTGTTTAAGAATTCATCAAGCACTGTATTTTCAGTCCTGTGCACAAAAGGAAGGGGATTCACAGAGAGGGAAGGATTGTTCCTGCACTGGAGGGACCCTTGCCCATGTCTGGTTTGCCACCATTCTGCGAGGGACTGAATCCACACCAGCACTTGCTCTGGTTGATAAACTGCTTCTGCTTACCCAGGCCCTAAAAAACACCTTCCAGCAGTTGTTGTATTAAGTTCTAACTCAGCTGAAAGTAAAAACATTTACTGCAAATAAAGAAGAAATTGCAAACGCACCAAAGGCACAAATTATATCGAGCCCCTCGAGATCTGAGCCTGCTTTTGGGACAGAATCAACAAGTTTTGTTACTGACTATCCACCTGCTGCAGACAAAATAGGGCTGATTTCTGTTATCGATCAGCCCACACATCACAATAGCTGCTTCCAGCACATCCAGTGACGCAATCTGACCAGAAAGGTGAGAAAGGTGAGTCACTACTGTGAGATGAGACACACGGGCACTGATGCAACAGCAGGGGGGTGTCAGTGTTTAAATTAATGCTGGAGTGCCAGAACAGCCCTCAATGGCTTCGGTAAGAAGACTCAAAGTTAAGACCCTCTTGCTCAGAAGAGGCAATGCTCATCTGGACCCACTTTTTAGTGATGTTTCTTCCTCTCCTACTTGGGCAGGGATGAAGTGGGGCCCACTGAAAGCCACCAGCAGTACCATAACTCTGAAATGAGGGAAAGAAATCCCTCCTGATATCTGAAATCATAGAGATTTGATACTTGTCCACGTTACTTCTTACTACAAGGTCACGCATTTTAAAGCTCTGGCCTTACACTAAAGCAGATGTGTTTATTAAGATATCTTCTGCAATTCATTATCAATTCTAGAACACAATTTTGTTTCTTTAACAGGACAGCATCATTATTCATTGCTTTTCACTTGCAAACAGCTGCTATTTGCATGTGAGTGGAGTCCTGCTTCTTAAAACAAAGGCGAGAAGGAAAAAAAGTGTGTATATTGTTCCTTATGATCGCCAGCTCCAGCCTTCATTGCTGGGAATGAGTCCTCATAAAAGAGACCTTGCAAAGCTGAGCTGTTCTTTGTGTTCTTCTGCACAGCTCAGACCATGCATCAAAAGAATGTCTTCTGCTGCAATGTCTTTTCCATACAGAAGAGAATATGTGAAACTCAAAACTCCATGATGAATGTGAAAAATCTTCAAGAGCAAAGAAGAATCAAATGCAAGCTGCTGCAGCCTCTGAACTCTGCAGCACAGCTCAGTTCTAACAGCATGAAAGGAAGAGGTGGAGTAGACAAATGATGGTAAATTGAATGAAGTAGGAGGTTAAAAAGGAAGAAAAAAGGTAGTATGTCTTCTGGAAGTGAAATTGCAGGAAAACACCAGAAAGTTGGAAACTGAAAACAGAAGTGGAATGAAACCTTTATGTGCTGTGTGAATCACTGTTTGGCCAGAAACCAGGAAATAATTGCTGGAACAGGCAAACAGTGAAAAGCCATTATAAGACCCTCAGCAGGAAACAAGCAAGATGGCTTGGGAGAAGCTGCTGGGCTGGCTCTGGACAATCCCACTGGTGATGCAGGTTAACAGAAAACAGGGAGAACAGGAATTAAGGAACAGATCCCTGCTCACTGTGAGATGAAATACTGCAATGGTCTGATCTGACAAGCTACAGGAAACACTGAGCATAAGAATCACAAATTAACTTGTTAAGAATTAATCTGCCTAAGTCAAAAGGTGACATTAAAATATCTAAAATGGAAGCAAAAGATTTCTTTCCTCTATCCCTTCATAAAGTGCGTAGCTACATCTGGTTTTAAAAGGAGTACTTTTTTTCCTACTAAAAAAAAAAGTTTTCCATAAAGTTTTGGCTTTTCTTGGTAAAATGCTGATTCATTAAAATAGAAAAAAAAAATCATTGAGAAATACACAGAGGACTTTGAATTGTGTTAAGGTTCTAGAGCAGAGATGTGGTTTGAGTCTTGTACTTCCATGAGAGGAAAACTGAAATATAACTCTAAGAAGACAACAGCAAAAATAAGGCACCCTGGAAGCATTTCCAAATTCAAAACTTGAGATTTTTAACCAAAATGTTTTGAATGAAAATTTTTGTATTTTCACTGTTTACTTTTTAATTTTTTTACAAAAACAAAATCAAAAAGTATTCCCATTAGCTTTAAAGGCAAACTTTCAGAATAGTTATCTCTAAACAAACAGAGATATTTGCTTTGCTTGATAATTGCAAGTGAAGTTGAGTAGGACATGTCTTTGAGAAACAGCAGGAGGATCAGATTGTACTAACTGGGTTTAGGCAAAAAAAATGTTCTTCTCTCACACAAGATTATTAAGAAGCTGAAGACATTACTGCACTATATTTATCAAAGTACAAGGCACAAACATTTGCTAAAATCTACCTCCTGTGAGGTCAGACACAGAGTTACCAGCAGGAGGATGCTGAGGAGGAGCTACTGCAATGTGAACGAGGCTGCCCCATCTCAGAATACCTGAGTGAACTCTGGCTGAGAAGAGACTGAGTGACCAGGGCTGTGTCTGACCACTGTGTAATTAATAAAAATATTCAGTCCTCACTCTTGGCAAGTCTGGCTTTTGGGTGGTCATTAAATATTACAATGTTCAGCCTTTGCAACAGCCATGAAGACACACTCAAGTGAAGGAGATTTTAGCCCTTGGCCATTAACATAATTAGCTCTTATTCTGGTTTTTTCAGGCCAACTCAGAACACAAAATGCACGTACAATTTTCCTAGTTCTTATAGAGGACACAGACATGAGCTAATTGAAACATCTCAGAAAACATGGATCTTTTGGAGAAAATATACATTTCTTGAGCCTACTGATGTCTTAGTAATTTCACCCTCTTAAGAGATAATGGCTGTCTCTTTTCCCCTGTAAATTAAAGGTACCCTTATTAACTCAATAAAATAACAGTGGTGAAAGAGAACAAGTATCAGGCCCATTATACTCTTGCATTGCATAAAACTGGTATTCTTCAATAGAATTTTTCACTGTGACTGGTCTCTAGAAATTAGACCTCTAAGGAGAAAAAATATTTACACAGGACTTCAAGATTTTAAAATGTAACTTCATTCTAAATTAAAAACCAAAGCTTTTAAAAGCTGTGCACACAAAGACTGCAAAGAACAAGGCTGGCAGGGAATGGTATTTCCCCCAGAACACTCTTTCAGATTACTAAGCCAAAGATTGTATCTCTTAATTAATAGCTGTCAATTGATTTTTCTTTCACAAATTCGTCCAGTTGCTTTTAAATTTATGAAAACTTTTGCTTTCCACAGCATCCTGTGGGAGAGAATTCCACACCCAAATCCCATGGCTCTGAAGGAGCACCTTCTTCTGCTGTTCTGGATCTGACTGATGCTATTTTCATTTCATGCCCCACTTTTTTTGGGAGACACAGAGAGCAATCTCCTCCTCACTTTTTCCATGCCATTCTGATTTCATGGATATCTACCATATCCTTCATTCACAGGCTAAGAAGTCCCACTCCTCGTTCATTCTCCAAGAGGATGCAGCATCGTTCCTTTCATTTGGAATGCTGTTTCCATGATTCCCCATCTTCTGGAATTCTACTGCATTTCCTTCGAGGCACAGAACCAAAACTTTGTATTCAGTGTTATGGATTAAAGGGCACAACATGCAGCAACATTATAATGCTTTCTAGTTTGTTTCTATTTGTCCTGATTTTTCTCAATATCCATATTTTTTCACCACTGCTGTGTATTAAACTGACACACTGAACTGAGTGACACTCAGCTGAGTGATACCTTGACCCTGCTCTGAGCAGGGGGGTTGGAGTATAATTTCTCTAGATGTCTCTTCCAATTTCAACAACTCAGTGAGTCTGTGATTCAAGCTTAGGGGACAGCAGGTGAAAGATTTCTATTTTGCCACTGTCCAAGACACTGGAATCACTCCTGGCCCAGGGTTATGCACAGCCTCAGCAACCCCCATTGGAGAAAAATGAACATAAAGTGGATCAAGCACAGAAAATCATTACTAAGATGAATGGGAAAGGCAGAGCTTATCTTCCACAAGAAAACTAAATGAACTTAGGCTCAGCCTAGCAGATTGAAGCCTGAAAAGGTTTATGATTGATGTCTGAAGTACATTAGAGAGCTAAATACATTGAATGTCTCTTTCAGCTATGTGACAGCATTGAATTAACAACAAATTGTCCAGGTATATGAACCACTCTTGAAAAAACTCAAGCTAGAAAATAGGAGAAATATTCTATGAAGGTTTTAAGCAACATTTTCATCTGCCAGTGATTCTGGCAGTACCAAAGTCAAAAGCTCATTATATTTAATATGGAGTTTACCAAGTTTTGACATTTTTGTGAGCTCTTTCTTGAAACTAAATGATGGGAGAGACAATGCAATTTTACAATGTGCTTTAGCTTTCATGGAATTTCAGACTGTAATGGAATATGACACTTGAAATTTCTCTATCCACATCCATCTCAAGTGCAATATATGCACTTTGAATCTATGAGCTATAGCAACAAGTCAGAGAGAAGCTTTCCACAAATTCTGGATAAAATTCTCAACAATAAATGAGGAAAAACTTTAAAAGTCTCCGAACCATCTATACTGGAAAAAGAAACACGAGCCCAGAGAACTACAGCTCTTGTAAATGGTGATTAATGACTTAGAAATTACAGCTGCTAACTCTTTCTAAGGAGATGTGACAAATGTTTACAGAGGTAAGAAGCTATTGTTCTATTACCTCAAATAGAGGCCCTTATTAATGACTAGAAACAACAAAAATTCCTCAAACATTAGGTCAGAAAATTCAAGACAACAGCCTATATTCTGCCTATTGAAACAGAAGAAGAAAGTACAATCAAATTAATCAAACTGAACAGGCTTCTACCCTTGCTTTTTAAAACCTCGTGTTCCCTGACCTCCCTGTGCATGAAGCATTTAAGCTACACAAAGGTGGGGCAGAGTTTGGGAACCCATTGGCCTCAGCCTTGGAGAGCTGTTCAGCTGCTGATGTGTCAGAAGACCCAGCACGTCAGATTTTATTTGAGCTGCAAAAGTCAATCCGGTAGTTAGGAAGTGCAGAGCAAGAGACATTATACACCTCATAAACTCTTTTAGTCAGAGCATTCTACACAAAAGACTTTGAGTCACTGACTTTTTCAGCACTAGTTAAGTACATAAAGCATGTCCAGTGCATTGCTGCCACAATGAAAGGTCTGTCACATCGTGCAGAGGGTTTGTGCCTCCTCACAAACAGCTTGGGTACGACCTCATCCTCCTCTCAGGCTGTGTCCACCCAGACACGCATGGGCATCATATTTTGGGGAGCACCACACGCAGGAAAAGATCAACTCAGGTGAGAGACCTGGGTTTTTTCTGAAGAAAAAGCAGCAGAGCTTTTCTAACTCTTTAACTTTAAACAGGAAAAAAATTGTTATTCCAGTTTTTATACAAATATCAGCATCTCTGAGGGCTGTTTTACTCCTCCTTTGATGGAGCAGTGTTACCACATTATCTCTGGAGAGGACACAAGTCTCCCTACAGTTCACATTTTAATTCCCCTTTTAATCACTCTCTCTGTTACCAAGTCTTGACCTCACTAAGGGAATAGTATGTACATCACTGGCCTCAGGGAGTCAGTTTGAAACACCTTTTTTGTACACAAATTATTTCCGAATATGTACGTAGGACACATAAAAGTGTGCAACACTTAAATCTTTAATTATTATTATTGCAGATTACAGGAATCTCCCTCTTATTAAAGTGGTGAACTTCTGTCAGGTTTTAAACAAATTACTGCTGTGTGGTGGAACAGATCACATGTAGGAACAGCCAGTCCAGTCAATCACCATCCTGCTGTGGAGCAATAGTGATGGCAGTTGCCTTGTAAACCTTCTTTGGAGAGCTCCTGGGGAGTAGAGCAGGGGTGAATAGGTTCAAGGTAAGCTCAGTTGTCAGTGTTTGCTCGTGGATCTTTTTTAATGTTTTAATTTGATTGCTTAACAGGTTTTGTTTCAGAGTCTTTTGGACACCTGAGATGATTTAACAGTATAATTAACTCATTTGGACTGTAGTATTCTGGTCAAAAATGTAATCTGAATGTGAATACATTTATTTGCCCAAGTATATTCCTTTCTTCTACTTAATTCTTCTGCCACTTATTGAAATTTACTGCTTGAAGAACACACTTAAACATTTCAGCCAAAAGGTCTGGCTCAATCCCATCTCATTTGATGGGAAGTCTTTAAAAGACTTGGCTGGAAGGTGATGGGCTCCTGATGGTTCCCTGAAGGAACACCAGCTCTCAGGGGCAGCTGACTGGCCATCACTGCGCTTTTTTCACAAATATTTACCTAAGTGCCAATATACGTTTTATATTCTTCCTTAGGGTCAACAAACCCTGAACATTAAATAACTTTCTACAAATTAATAAAAGTTAAAGAAAACCTCCTCGGAGTTTCCTGGAACTCTGGATAGAGTGGAGCTGAAGGCTTTAGCTCCAGCTTCACTACAGTGCCACTTGAGTCCTCCATTTTCTTTAGCTCAAAGATTTATGATGACCAGAAATGGTTCAAAGACCACAGAAATAATGCACATGGAATCCTCAGTAACACAGATGTAATAATATGAATATGGCAATCTTAATTAACTCAGATTCTACAGTTTTAATATTCTGTGGCCCAGATTTACTGACATCTTGCAGCCATTCCCTGGTTATTCTGGTACTTGCCTGCATGGAACTACTAAGAGAAATTATGTATTAGCCTTGTCTCTGTAACTTACAGTAACTTCCCATCATACATAAATGGAATCATCTGGGACTGCATCATCCTAAATACTAAAATAAATGTGGAACAAATACCACCAGCTAGATGTAGCTACATTTGGCTCTATCAATATGTGCCATATTCTACTCAGAATAAATAGCTCTTCAATTCTCATGAACGACGTTTATAAAATTCTGGTCTCAAATGAAACGAGCTTATTCCAAAGTTACTAGTTATGGAATATTACTTCACAAATTTAGATTTTCAGCTTTTCTGTAGCTTCTCAAGTTGACTCAAGCATTAATGCATTAATTGTGATGATGGTCAGATAATTCACCTAAACCAACCTTAGCTAGAGATTACTACCATATTTAAACAAAATTTTCATTGAGTTTTCCTTCAAGTGATCAAAAGTCACAAGATCATAGCTGATGCTGCATCTATCCTCTATTTCACCATCATTATTTCAGTTTAAACCATGAGTCATATCCCACAAGGTCAAAATGTTAAACACAACAGAGGATCCATTCTATATAATGCAGATCTCTGTAACATAATTTAGACTTACTCTGATGCAATATTGTAAATTACTTTTGGTTTATATGTTCAAATAATAAAATTCATGTAGCTTATAATAGGTTTTGATATTGTTATTCTAGTGTTACTATAATATTGAACACATTAAAACGCAACAGGATGTAAAGACTCCAGCTTGTACCACTTCAGTGGAATTAAGATCTTTGTAACCAAGAGGCAGATCAAACCCAAAACATAAATTTTACTATCTACATAGTTTAGAAACATGAGACAGGAACAAGTTCAGTAGGGCAAATAGTATAAAGTAAATTTAGTACTGAAATATATTTTCTATAGAACAGGCTCTCATTTTTTTGAAGGTTTGTAAAAAGCACTTTATGACCCATTAGGAACCAAATGCAGTATTTGTGGCACAAGTGCATATACTGTAACATTTATTGAGTCTATTTATCTGAGATAAAACACATAGGATACAAAATGTGAAAGCCATTACCATGTTTTGTCCCCATTTATTTACCTGGCCAGGATACACTATTGAATTTCCCAACTCATTTATGACAGAGTCATGGGAATATGGCAATTGCATAAATAAAAGTTGAAATGCAAAGCTGTAACCATTGAAAATGTACAATTGCCTTTTATAGCAGTTCTTAATCTGCTCTTTCCTCACCACACAAATAAAACACATTAACCATTTATTGATCTTTGATGTCATCACGGGACCTTTAAAATGAAAATGCGTGGACTTACACAAAAACTCTGTTCTGTAACAGATTAATGCAGTTGGCCTTTGTTGTGACACTGTTACAATTTCCAGGGCAAGTGTTTGTGATGCTGGATGCCAAATATCATAATCATGGACCGAGAAACAGGAGAGAGAGGCACCACAGATCAGCATCATTGGTTTGGCCTGGTAATGAGAAGTAACCTTAAATAGAAAATACTTGGGTATATCTAAAATAAATCATGTCTTTGTTGGAAACAGTGATTAAAATACATTAAATTAGTAATGAAATTAGTTTCCAACTTCCAACTAGGCCATACCCAGTCTGCAGACACAATATACTTTCCACCATGAACACATCTCAAGCTAGAAGTGCTGGAACCTCCACCCACAAGGGATTAAAAAACACTCAAATACCTGGGGCCATTGCAGTTTTTAGTGAATGCATTGAACTTACAGACAACATTCTGCCTTCACTGACAAAAGAAGTACTAATGATGGAGTCATATACTTTAACTTCTGCTGCCCTTTTTTCCTTTTTTTTTTATTTTTTTTTTTGCACCAGTCATACTGAAACACCCCTAATCAGATGAACTGCTGAGTCATTCAGGGTGCACTGCTGACTCATGGCTGCTTCACTTTCGTTGTGCGAAGGAAAAGCCTGAGAGAAATTATTTTAGCTGAGTAGCTGCAGCAGAATTAGAATTTCCTATCCTGGTTCTACTCGCATAAAAAATAATTATTATATTTAAGTGCATAACCACCTTCTTGCCTACCTGAAAGCTCAATGAGAGCTTCACTCGCTGACAGGAAAAAAAGGAAAGATATTAATTATGTTCTCAAACAAGAGGCTTCTAAACAGAAAAGGTGACAGAACTCTCACATTTTCAGAAAGTGTAAAGTTCTGTACCAGCAAACAAACAATGTCTACCATGTTTTTGGTAGAATTTGGCAGAATTTCCCATCATTTGGAGTAAGTGATCTGGAGAGCTCTTCCTGAGCTTCCAGCAGTTATTCCAGAGTCTTCCCCCGCCTCCATGCTCTCCATGAACAACTGCAGTTGACGTTCTACATCTTCCTTGGTATTTCCACAACAGCAATAATGGGACATATGTTTTCCAGCTACAAGAACAATGTGTGGAGAGACGAGACTCTCAGACAAGGCAGTGCCAAATCCTTCTCTGCTGCAATGATGTGGCCCCACTGATTTCAAGATGTGGCTTTAGGGATAAAAGAAAGAATGAAATGCAGCTACATCACAGGGCAGCTTTAGAACGAAGGGGCAGAATATAGAGGAGTATGAGCAATATTATGAGTAATATATAATTATGTTTTAAAGCAGAACTATGAATCAAAATACTCATTAATGGAACCCCTGAATTTATTAATTTTGCTAAAGAGGTAAGCCACTAAACTGCCTTTGAAGTGGTGTTAATAGAAAGGTCAGTCAGTCATTACCAGCATAAAGTATCCTCCTGCACTTTGGAGAATGGGAATGCTTAGTAATGGATGTTAAAAGACAAGCTGGAGTTTCTTCAGTGCATTTTAGCTGAAAATTGGAATATTCTTCACATAGAAACATACCCAAAAAAAAGGGTAACCTTTTCACAGTAGGAAATGTCAGTGCTATACTACAGAACAACAGAAACATTACATGTCTATTGGGGTTTTTTTGAAATGCGACTGTGTAAGCATTAACTAATGGTGAGCAGGGAGAGACACTCAGAAAATCTTACAAGTGCTTTTTACCCTATTTATTGCAGATGTAAGGGATTCAAAATTCCCACCTGTAGAAACCTAAACAGTACAGAGCAAAGGCATCTGGGAAGCTATATTGTTTTATTTCAAGTTTTAATCAGCAACAAAAATATTTCATTAAATTTGGGAAAGGGGTCTGTATAAAACATGTTCTTGATTATCGGAATTGAGAACATTTCCATGTTTTCAGATTTTAAGCAAAAAAAATAGATGTTCCAACAAAAGTTCTTCTTCCATCCCCAAAATGGTATTTAATTGAAAAGCCACTTTCTTTCCAGCAAAAAAAAAAAAAAAGAAAAAGTTTTGCTGAAAAATGTCCTACTTGCAACTACTGGTTTTATCGTTCAGCCCAAGAGTCTGGAAACCATTGGCACTGATAAATTTGCTTGCAGTAGCAGAGCAATGCTGCAAACTTCCTGCAATCCCCACCTCCCTTCAGGGACTCAGAAATAGCTGCCCAAGTCCCACCGTGGGTTTAGCTGATTCATGAGAAATGCAATTAGGCCAGGAGGAAAATGCACTGATTAGTTATTTCCTAGACAGGTTTTTGAAGGTGAGAGCTGCAATCTTGGAGAGGCTTTTGGGTCGTAAGAAACTCTGCCAAACTGGAGAGGCAATACCAACTGTCCTCATTAACTGACTCTTAATCCACAAGTAAGAAGTAATTTGTGTTCTGCTTTCAGGGATTAATCTAGGCCAGAGCAAGAGTTTCTAGTGAGCCTAGAAAGGAAATCCCAAATGCTGAAGGAAAAGCTTGCAAACAAGAACATGGCTAGATACACATCTTTTCACCTCCCAGTATTTTTGGTCCTACTCTGGAGTTCTACAGCATTTCCAATCAGTTACAAGATATCTGTGTCGATAAAGGAAGTGTGAGTAATGGGCGTGGAGAATTTAGTTACTGAATCAATGTTCCAGACCTGGGAAACATAACAAAATTTCTCTGAGAATATATGAAGTGTTTCACCAACAAACTGATGAAGAAGAACATGTCTTAAAGATCCTTGTCCAGTGTCCACAACACTTGTGTACTGGAGCTGGGATTGTTACAGACCAGTCTTGGGCCACAATTAATCCACAGCAGCACAATAATTTTCCCTTGAAAGGATTATACCAATCCCTCCCTCTACACATGATGAAAATGGAGCTGCTTCTTCCTCCTCCTGTAGGTTAGGGGGGAGGATTTACAAAGTTTAAAAAAAGACACCAAGCATTATTGTTATTGGCCAGTACAATACTTATAATGTCTAAAACCCTGTACTTTAAAAGATTCTTACAACCATTTTGACAAGCTACCATGGTTGCCACAGGCATTTGAAATTCAGAAGGCAGAATGCCCTTAAGCTAAAAAAGTGCCTTTTCTTCATCCCACTGAATTGAACTCAAGCTGAGCCCAGTTACAAATTGTTTAAAATGGCCATTTTCTTCTTATACTTGAATTGCTCAGGAAAATTTAGGAACATAGGACTGGAAGGGATCTCCTGAGTCATCAGATGCAATCCGTAGGCACCACATTATATAATTCTTTTCATAAAAGTATTGAGCTCCACCTTAAAAGCTGCTGTTCTTTTTCTGAACCCACTACTTCATTTTCAGGCTGTTCCAGAATCTCAGAAAAATAAAAAAGGCTTCTTCTGATTTTCAGTCAGAATATATTCACAGACAGTTTAGACCCATTTTTTTTTCCATAAGCAAATACTGCCCTTTAGCTCAAGAGTTCTTTTCCTTGTCTTGTATTTATTCCCTCAGGTATTCACATTGTCTCTGGTTTTCCCCTCCTATGCTGAATGAGCCAAGTCTTTTTTAGTTCCTTATCCTAAAATAAGTCTTTCACTCTCCTAATGACCTTCAGGAGCACAGCAAAAAATGAACTGTCCATGGCCATCCTAAAGGGCCAGGTGTGCAGGGCTAACCTAGAGCTGCCACAAAGCTCTTCCCCAGCCCAAATCATTGAGCATTCATCAAAAATTTCAGTCAAGAAATGGATTAAGCAAAACTTCTGCAATGAACCCATTTTTGGAGCTCAGCACCACCAGGGAACAAAAGGAAGACAGCACTGGTCCAAGTTTAGGGTTTTTTATTTCTCAGGTCCTTTTGGAATTGGTAACTCCGGAAGTATTTGACCTAAGGACGAAACCAGAAAACATCAAGAAGGGTTTTTAAATGTATAAAAAGCCACAGAAATCAGTCTGAATTTTCTAGAAGCTCTAAAAAGGTTTTTAACCAGTTGGGGGTAGGTTTTAAACATTTAGCGACTGCCTAGACAACAGAAGTAATGGGACATCCTTGCAACAGCATAGAATACAGAGATTGGTGTAATTATGTTGCCTGTGGACTTCTTGGTGGATACAATAAACATAGTTCTGGAAAAAGAAGGGGGGAAATACAACATCAACAGAGGAAAAGACAAAAACAGAGATTATATAATCACATTTGGTGAGTCAATGTTCATTTTGATTTAAAAAAAAACAAAAAAACAAAGCACATGGAAAATTAGCTTGAATATTAGAAAATACTCATGATTTCCTAGAGCCTGGAAACTGCAAAACAGTGAAAGTCTTGAAGGTTGTAGCAAAAAACACTGGATGAACAAAGTAATGTTGATCTGACAGAAAGCATTTTAATGCTCTATATTTCGGTCTTCTATTTCACAAGGTTTGAGATGGTCATTCTTTGTTGGGTTTTGTTACCTTTCTTTTCTATTCTACCCAATAACTTCCCTTCTAAATTCCACCCTGAATTTCTCTCTGTGTAGGAATTTCGGGGTGATGGATCACAAAGGCACCACATCTCTTTCTCATACAGAGGACACATCTGATGCCCTGGAGCAGGGAGAGGAGCCTCACCACTGTTCCACCATTCCTGTCATGTAAATCCATAGCTGAGAAGCACTGGAGGAGGGCAGTGAGAGCCAGGGAATCAGTGCATTTGCCAGCTTAAAAGATGAACACTCAGCAGCAGCATTTATGAATGACTTAGTATTCAGAGTGCTCTTGGGACACTCTTGTGCATCCATCATGGGCACACACAAAGAAAGACACATAAACCAGAAAACTAATCCTTTATATGTAGTTTTAGCCAGCACAACGTGTCACTGCTGTGGTTCAGTTTGACTTTACAAAATACATTCCTGAAGACGCCACAGTAGGACAAAAGCAATACATTTTACCAAGAAGACTTGGTGCTTCAATACGACATTCCAAAGTCTAACCTAGCTGAAGGATAAAGTTGGTACAACTCTTCAACAAATTACCACTCTTCTTCCCTCTGCAATCTGATAGCTCTGCAATCTGCAGCAATGCAGATTAAACTCTTAATAAAAGAATAGAAAAAAAATTTTTTTTGTACTGAAAAGAGAGGTAAGAATACACAACAAGAATCTTTAAGGCCATAAGGCCTTGCATAGCTTTCAAGACCAGCCACAGGCCAAAGGAGCAGTTGCTATCATAACTGATTATTTATTTGATTTAGAGGTCCTCCTGATTCAGTTTAATCTGTTATTGCTCAATTTTGCTGTAGATCCCAACAGCAACTACTGAGTGGCTCCTGATACTGTAGTTTCTCTCCTCTAATAAGAAATACAGTTTAATTTTGTAATTTTACGTAATTTCTGTCCATATACAAAATTTTCTCCATGTCTGCCCTCACTCATGAGATACTATTGAGAGAAAGAAATATTCCATTTGAAGGGAAAGAGCTCAGTTTGAAATTAATCTTCTACTTTTGAAATTAATCTTCCTCATTACACATCTGCAGAGAGAAATTTTCTAACTGTCAACAGGAAATACTGCCTTTTAGGGTGCCACCTTCCAACTCAGTTAACATCAGTAGTGTGTTCTCAGTGTTCTGTTAAGGCCAGCTCATGAACCGAGTTACTTCTATCCTATTAATCTTGTGAAAGTAGAGGCAAGGTTTGCTCTGTAAGGGATTTTACTACACAAGAAAGGTGACAGTTAGCAGCCATGAAGTCTGAAGTGTACTCATGGATTTCTTGGGAGCAGAGAGCTGGTACACATAAACTTTGGGTTAAGCAGGCCATACCTGAGGATCACAGGGACATCCTGAGTTTGTACCAGCATTACTCTTTTGAGACTAACAGAAAAAGTGGCTGGTTTTGTGACATGAATAACAGTTCATCTAGACTTGAAACTCAAGACTCCAAACATATTTTACAGATAGATTTTCCTTTTCTAGTTGGGAGCAGACTGGTGTTTTTACAAGCCTTCCTCCACTTCAGCTACTTTTTCAGACTTTTGATTGCACTGACAGAGTCAGCAAGGAGGCAGCTACTGAGCATGACTGGCTGCATCACAGAGCCAAAGGCAGCTCCTGCCTCTGCTGCTGTCACCACCATGTGACAGCAGAGCCACTGAAAAAATCTCATGAGTTAAGCAGAGTCTCAGCTTGTCCATGACCTCTGAGCAGTCTGTGACAGCAGCCAGCACAACACCCACACGTGGCCTTGGTGAGACATCATGGATGGGTCAGGCAGGATCCACAGACAGGCAGTGAGGGAATGTGACTGTGGACAGGAGAGGAGGGGTTTCTGGCCATGGCAGGGTGGCACACAGGGTGGCTCCTGTGGGACTGTAGGTACAGCTCTCACCTCAAGCACTGTCTCTGTCACTCCAGGCAATCAAGGAAACACCCCCTGTAACAGTACTGGACCCTCCAACAAGCTCTGGTTCAGGCTGCAGCTCCTGCTCACCAAACAGCACCAGGCTGCCAAGGCAGAGAGAATGACCAGGCACATCAGCCAAGGCAGAGAGAGTGACCAGGCACATCAGCCAACTCTACCCTTTCTGAATGTCAAACATTGGCAAGAATCATCAAGCAGCCATCAACAACCATGTCTGTGGGTTGCTAACATTCTGGGAAAGTTCAAGGGTCAGACTCTAAAATAGCCTGAAACCTAAACATGAAGACAAATTATGTGATCTGCATCACAAAGATACAGGAAACACTGTCCTTTCAGCAATGCCAAATGCCCAACTTCAGGTGTGTTACAGTAAACTTTGGGTTTTTGTTTGTTTTACTACACATTTGAGTAGAGCATCAGCATCACAACAATCACTGGCAGACCACAATTGTCTCCCAAGTTCTCTTGCTTCCTGCCTTCCTTCAGCTGAAGCCACTCTGGTACTTGCACACAGGCAGTGAAGAAAGAGCACACAGCAATGCAGAGAGCAGAGCTCCAGCACAGGATACATTCTGCTACCACCCTGTTTAATTACTATTTGCAGTTCAAGGCTGCACAGATTACCTCCACCCACACAAGGTAATTTGAACACTTTTATTTTGTACTAACTATGCACTATGACACGATGTTAACAGTTGCCATTTCAAGGAGTAAAATCCTTAGAACTGCAGTTATAGATCAAGGAGAAAAATATCAGATCTCTCCCTCTGGTTTCATAAAATTACAAAATAGCTGAGCATGGAAAGGACCTCTGGAGGTCATCCAGGCCACCCTCTTTTTCAAAGTGTTAATTTCAAACCTAGATAAGGCAGCCCAACGCCTTGCCCAGTTGAGTCTTGAAAGTCTCTGAAGACGGAGAACCCACAAACTCTCTAGGCATCTGTTCCAGCACTTAATCTCTCTCATTATGATTTTTTTTCCTTCTGTCCAGTCATATTTTCCCCTCTTGCTACTTGTGACCACTGCCCAATGTCCTTTTGCTATGCACCACTCAGGAAAGTCTGGCACATCCTCCCTATTAGCAGCCCTAGGACCACTATTGGATCCAACTCTTCTCTTCTCTGGCCTAAAGAACCCTTTGTCCCTCAGCCCCTTCTTCTCCGAGGTTCTCAGTCCCCCCAGCCACCTCAATGACCTGATGTCCCACAGCACAGACTGTCCTGCTCTGCACCAACAAGGTTGGGAGGATTGAAAACTATCCCTACCCAGGACAGTGACATCAGCTGGGAGGTCCCAGTCTCCACATCAGTTTAAATCTTGCAGTGAGACCAGGTGCTCACCTGACACCTCTGCATTTACTGCCACATCACAACTCAAATTCAGCTCGGGGGATGAACAGGGTGGAGAACACCTGTCAAAGATTTCTGCATTAAAGAGCAAAAACGATCAAAAACACCAATAAGGAATTGAGTAGCCGTTTTCACAGGGATACTTAGTTGACATGCTCTGAAATTGTGTTATTAAAACTAGAACAGAAAATTATATGTTTCATTACCCAGAATTAGAATGAGAATGGTCTGGTTTGTGCACAAAAGAGAGTGTAACTGACAGTCTGTTCAAGATAACAAAAAACAAACCAAGACTGTCATCTGATGATATCAGCGCCAATATTCTGCACTGTCTTGAACGAAAAATTATCTGTATCATATACAATAAGTTGTATGAACTCACAAATAAACAAAACTCAGCTCCTATTTCCATACTGATTTGGTTTGGTGTGACTGGTTAACAACACAGGGAACACAGAGCAATACAAGTCACTGAGAAGTACAACTATAACTGACCAGAAAGCCAGGCTGAAACAAAGTCACAACTTCTGCTTTCAGGGAGCTCTGAACCAGAAGTAAGAAGTAACACGTTGCCAAGAGAGCAGAAGAAGAATCAAACTTAATGCACTCTTACAGACCTAGAATAACACTGAGTAACACAAAGTGATGAGACGTGAATTGGGAGTAATCCTTGGTTCCCACCAAGATGCGATGGATCTCCAGTCAAAGAGTCCAGGTCAGAATTGCTGTTGCTATGCTGACATCATCACTTTAAATTCACTGAAAGTTCAGCTTTTAGGTTTTGCTTTTTAATATGCTCCAATCCGCTTTGCTCCGACCAAACCGTGCAGGAAATTTGGGGTTGAGTGTAAAGGTACAGCCCTGACTCTCGTATCTCCTCAGGTTTTATGTTCCCTGATTTTTCAAGAACTACTCTCAATTCACACTGATAAATGAATTAGTCTCTCAAATTAAAAATAGGCTTTTTTTCATTGAGCTCTCACTCTAAGCTAGTCCCTCTTGGTCTAAAACAGCCTATTGTGGAGGCTGTGGACCAGTTCATGCCTCCCACAAGTGGGCTGGCTGCCCTCTCATCTGCACTGACACACTCTGGTAGAGGCACTAAAGGAAAGTTAAATAGTTCATCATTTGGAAATCAGTATTGCAAATGGATTTACAATTTTTTAAAATCACCCTAATGCAACAACTAAAAAGAGTTAAATTTTTGTCAATTCTGAAGCTGAGAATATTTTATGTCTAAAAATAAAAAAGAGAATATAAAAACTTAGAATAATGTCTAAGAACAAGGTATTACTCATTTCCAAGTTCTTTATGAAAAATTGTGTGAGTAACACTTTGGAAGGGTACTTTTCCTGCAAATAAATGCAATGCAAATACTAAGTCCCATAAGACCAAGTTTACAGCCCTCACCCTAAAAAGCAGTCCTAATAATTAGCATAGCTAAGTATGTACTGTAAAGTAGAGCCTGTTGCATATTCATTCACAGTGGGTATAATTCTCTTCCTAGAGACACCACCAAACCAGCAGCAGCCCTTGTATGTAAATGGAGACTTCCACTAGCTTGCATTTAAAGGCATCTATAATAAAAAATAATTAACATATGTGACATATTTAAACATTTTTAAAGTGCACACAGTATGATAAGGCACCACTAAACACATATTATTTCAAAACATAAAACATCTTAGCCAAATAAATAAAAAAGAAAAATATTGCTTTAAAATTTCATTTCCATGCTCCTAAAAAAACCTCCTGTGAATACTTACAACTTCCAAAAAGTGTGCCATTAGGAACTCTAGCTAACTTGGCACAGAAAGAATTTCTGAATGACCAACAGACAAAATGAGTGCTGCTTCTCCCTGGACTACATTCGGTTTTTCCCATTTTGCCAAGATCAAAAAGCTCTTATTTTAGCTTTCCAGGCAAAAAGTAGCTAATCCTTGACTAGCTCATAATAATATTTTAGACTGTGCTATGATATTCAAATACAACATATATTCATTTTCCTGAGTGAAATCCAACATAATGTACAAAGGCCCAAGAATCCTATAAGCACAAAAAGAAGTTTCTCCTTAAAGAATGCCATCAGAAACAAGGTCACAGATCTGCCAGTTAACTGATGGAGAAAGAAACTGATGGATGAAGAAAAACCCCTCAGAGTTGGGATATGGATTTCATTCCTGACTATGCAACCATACTCAAAACCCAACTGGAGACAGCCATGAGCAAAGGCACTCTAGATGACTCAGGGCTGAGCTGCAGGGTTGGAGTAGACAAACAGCAGAGATTGTCTCCAGCCACCACTATTCTATATTTTCTTACAATTGTATGCATTTTTAAACACTTTCAGTGTATAATGGAGTTTTTGCTCGTAAGCCCAGAAAAACAGAACTTGAAGGCACCTTGTGGCTTCAGGCTCCCCATTCTCACAAATAATGACATTATGTGATCCTTTTCATGGATGCATCCAGCTCCATACTTTTCCTCACTAATAAGAAATAATTCTTTTCATTTTCTGGAATGTTATGTGTCCTTGCATAGTTTCAGAGTTGTTATTAAATCATGCAGGGATTTTTCTTTTCTTGGGCAGCCCTCATGAGCAGCCTACCATGCACAGAGGGTTTGTGAGAGGCAAACACAGAGGTACAAGCTGAGTCCATGATTAAAAGTCACAAAACACAGTATTGTTTAACATACACAATTTATACACCTAGATCTTAAAACCCTGCATATTTGTATGCTGGGTATCATTAGTTCAGTGCAATTTTTATAGAGCAAAGATTCAGGGAGAAAAATCAGCTTCAAAAATTAGCTTTCCAATGTGCTGCAATACACTGTGATCACTCTGAATATCACATGCACTCCATGTGGAAACCAAACTGAATATGTCAGATGTCTTCCCTTAAGAGAACCACTCAGATTAATCTGTGTGTCCTGTAGTCTTGCTATTTATGGATTCTTTATAATGGTTCTAATACATCTTGCCCAGGAACTACTAATAAAACATATCCCAACCTCCTTTAATTGGCACTCTCAAGTGGGCAAGTTTCAAATCCCATATTCTACTACAACTTATAACATCCTTAGGTGTCCACACACCATTATTTTTTGCTTAACAGAAGAGACCACTGGAGCTCCACTTCACACTTCAGTTTCAACTCACATAAAAAAAAAAATAAGGCCATGACCCAAAATCTCTAATACTGGACTCTTTCCTGATGTTCAGGATATTTAGGAATATGGGAAAACAATGCATGCCATTAGCTCCTGCTTGATGTGCATCATGATTTCCTAAATCAAACGAAATTCAACTGCTGAGCCAGCAATTTTGAAGGCTCTGTGTACACAAGAGTTCCTAAATGAGACTGACTTCTACATACATGATCTACACTTCTTCATTTTTTTCACCTTAATTGGGAAGTCCAACTAAATTGTCCAACAGGAATTTTTTGGCACCTTCCTATTATCTCTGACAACATGACAAGTGGGGAAAAAAAGCCATTTGCAAGCAAGAGGGAGCAGAAATGTAGAAAGATGCTATTTTTGGTGCTATATTGGGAGGTACACAATGTATTCAGGAAAAAACAATGTTATTGTAATTTTATCCTTGGTCAAAGTTTCTTTTTACCCCTTCCCCAATTAAGGCTAACTGGTATTGGCCATACTAAATAAAACAGAATAGACTCATAAAGTTGTAAGAAGTAAAGTCACTTTTCAGAACAGCAGCCATTAAAATGTACTGTCAACCCTAGAAAAGTTCTGTTCCACAGCATATGATACACTGCAACAAACAAACATTACTTTGTTTTCCATATATTACTGTTTGTTTCATTATACTGTGGTATTTCAGCTTCTATTTCAAATGCTTCCTCTTGATGATAAGTAATTGCATGTTATAAGATCCAAAGAAGGCTTTGGAGGAAGACATTAATTTAGCATCAGAATCAAATGATCACAACTACTTGTTTGCTTCCAAAGCCAGCATGGCACAGGGCAAAGTGCACTGGGCTTTTCCCAAGCCTACTTCTTGTCACAAAATAATGTAAATCAATTATTTAAAAAACATGCTGCTTTCCTAATTTTCTCACGTTCATCTAATTTCTAATTTTTAGATGCTCTATGTATGCCAAGGATAACCCTCCTCTTGTTTTGCAGTTCCTTTTTGACTTCATGTCTTGGGTGATTTTTGTGATAAGCTTCCTGGGGTGTACTCAGACCTAACAGGTGAGTATGGAGCCATCACAGTCCCAAGCCCTGGGAAATCCCTGATCCTGCCTATCACCCACCCAGAACAGGGGTGCCACAAGCAATTCTCCTTTTCCACCATTACTCACCATTTCCTGTCATGTGCTACTCTATGAACACACTAAGACACATTTTTTCATTTTCACTCACTGACTTTTTCCATGTTCTGATCATCCTCCCTCCTTAGGTTGGCGATAGACATCTTGCTACCTTGTTCCCTGCTTTTGCTTTAGTTGCTGCTGCTAAAATATTCCTTTGCCTCCCCCATTTTTTCACACAACCAGGGCTTTGCAGAGCCTTCTCCTTGCATTCGCCTTTGGTTCACTCATGACTTGTTTTCCCCCTTCTCTCATATAATTTTCATACCTTAGCACAAGAATTCTCTCAATTTCTCCATTTATTAATTATTCTTGCCCATCATTCTGGTTTCTCTTCAAGAGCCAATGCAGCACCTCATGGCAATTTTTCATAGAAGGTGTTTTCAAATACTCATCTGCACTGCTTGGGGGAACTGTGTCAGTGACTGCACAGTTCCCACAGATTTGTGTAGCCCTGGACTGATTGACTAAACAGTCAATAACAAATCAATAGCCTAGCTATGACAGCAGTATTTTTGCCTCCTGGAATAGAATTGTTTTGCTTTTAGGTTTATTCAGACTGAGAGATAATTCCTTCAAATAAAGTAGTGGAAACCAGAGTATCCATCAAATCCAAAGAAGTGTTCAAATGTGACGTATCGAGCTTGGAATGCCTCCCTTGCCTGCATTACTCTCTTGGGATGGGAAATAGGAGAAGGCAGCGAAACAATAAGAGTAATGAATAATCACATACTTAGCAAAACCATTAAGTTCAGAGTTTGAAATTTGTACAGCAATCTGGATTTTGCTGCAATTTCATTTCATAGATATTACCATTGAAAGGCAAATAAAATTGGAAAAGACGTACTCCCAGAAAATCTATTATCAGAAACCCTAAAAAAATTATCATAAATTTAAGCATTTCTAGTTTTTACACAAGACTCAGAGGGACACCGCCTGCCCTGTCTAGCTACAATAAAGACCTGCTGGGCAAATGAAGGTCGCTTGAATTTTTTAAAACTTAAAACTTTGTCTTCTGCTAAATCACGGGGAAATACACCAAAACCATAATCACCTTTTCCTGGGTTTGACAATCCCAGAAGTCCTCTTTCTGCTCCTCACTCTTGACTCACAAACCACCACATCCCAAGGGACTGCGCACTCTGAAATGAGGAGTGAGTAATCAGGAAAAAGATGTTTCCCCCTCTTCAAAGTAATCACTAAAGCATTCATCCTTTCAAAACTTCCAAGCTACTATTTGTTTGGGTTGTAAATCTTACAGCAACAATATTGACAATGTTACTGTAAACACTGTACAATGTAAATGAAATTGTCTAAAATACAGACCAGGTCATGGAGACTTCTTCCAAAATGGCACAGGGTGAGTTGTCATTTCAGCTATCTGGGAACACAGGAACAGCAAAGCCCAGGAAGAACAGTCTGATTATTAGACCTGTCTCAAAATAAAAGACTTATACTCTTCTACAGCTTAGGAAGGCACTTTTTTTTAAATCATTCAAGACACCTTTGGAAAAAGCTGATACTATGAAGGAAGCCAGCAGTTTCAGAGAACGAATATTTCAGTATGCATCTGAAAAATGACTCATTGGCTCTGACTGCCATTTTGTTTACTGCTGTGGAAAGCTGCAAAATGTAGTTGTAATAAAGCAGACATTGAAGAGATCTATTAAAACACCCACTTATCAATGGATATATTCTTATATTCAACTCAATGAGCTGATTTGCTACTGTAAACAATAAATGTCACTTTACAATAAGACAAAATAATTGATTTATCAAGAAGAAACCATGGGGTGTGATTATTAAGCAATGCATTGCATTGCTTGGCAATTAGGAAGTATTTGCTGCATTAATTATTGGAATTTCTAGGCATGGGTAGTTTACAATATTTCTTTATCTTTTCAACACTTTACTCTTCAAATATCAAATCCCAACAAATCAAATATTGCTGACAAATTGGAAAGCAGAGGACAACTCTCCAGTTACTACAGTCAAGACAAAAAAATAGTTACATTTTATGTAAGCAGTGTCGTGTCCTTAGGAGTCCAACATCATCACACACCCCTGCAGACCACACAAACCATAAACATCTTTGAGCTCTAAACTACCATCAGATAGTTTTTATTGAACTCTAAGTCAATACTAAACTGGTTAGCTGGCAAGTTCATAATCACCAGAGGTAATATTCACAGTTCAGGAGATGGGGTCAAGCAAGAGTTGGATGTGCATGTGTGATTTCCTACTTTCATGATAAAAAGTGACACTGTTCAAAATACTCAATATTGATATTTTTAAAAGGAATCCTCTCACCTAGAAAAGTCTTTGGCATCACACCACTTGAACCACACCAGGATTTTTGGTCATAAATGAAACTTTGGAAATAATTCAGCACTCAATACCAGCAACATTTATTAACCATTATCACATTTAATAACCCTCTCCAACCTGTGCTCAGGTAACAGTCTGGGCAGTGCCAATTCTCACATTCATCTGGAAAATCAAGAGGGGAAAAATTACAAACACAAGAGGACGAACGAAAGCCACAACCATGGCAAAGCCAGACCATACAACATCCACCACTGATCCCAGGTTACAGGGAATGGCTGTCACAGGTCTGCTCTGAGTTGAGAACAACGAGTCTGAAACCCAGTAACAACTAGAGCTGGCTACGGAGCCAAGGTGTGAAGAGCTGGTCAGAGAACACCCACATGGTGCTCTTTCCTACCAGTAAATAAAATACTGAGAGGATGCTCAACATTTTACCTGGAGAGGCACATCCTCCACAGCCTGAAAGCCACAGGAACACAACGTGGTGCTCATCAGCCCCCACAGGGAGCAGCCCTTACCTTTACAGTGGTCACAGCATCCTGCTCAGGGTTCTTCACCACACCCCGGCTCCTGCCTCCTCTGGAGTCCATCACTGGTGTGAAGTGGGGCTTCCCATCACCATGAGCTCACTGCTCTTCAAGAATCACAGCATTAGTCACGGTGGAAGGGAATGTCCTCTGGGTCACCTGGTCCAACCACCCCGCTCCAGGGAAATCCTAGAGCACGTGGCACGGGATTGCACCCGGACCGTTCTTGAACACGTCTGGACTCAGGTCACTCATGGCCGGGCTGCTGTGAGAGAAGCTCCTCAGCCTGGGGCCCCGCGCACGAGGAGCTCTGCAGCGATGGCCGGCCAAGGCCGCTGCTCGGTCAAGGCACAGCCCGGCTCACTCGGCATCACCTTCACACGTTCCCTGTCCCTCAGGTAAGCACGGCGGGGACGCCAGCGGCCATGGGGCGGCATTTGTCCTCAGAGGAACGACACCAACGGCTCTAAAGTGGCGGCGGCCGATGGCTTCGTGCCGCCGCGCATCCCTCCGCCGCTTCAAACTTCCGGCCACCGCCTCCACGTGAAGGGCAGGTGGCGGGAGGCCGCCGGCTTCCATGTCGCCGAGAGGGCTGGAGAACCTGAGAAATGTCTGGGGGGCAGCGGGAGAGGCATCGCCGTGCCCGGAGGGGAGCGGGGGCGGAGGTGTCCCCGAGCCCCGCCGCGCTGCCCGGGCCGGCGCTCCCCGGGCGCTGCCGCCACCGCGGGTCCCTCGGCGATGGCCATGGGCGGCG